>OMNW01018791.1:31275-44579 GCA_900303245.1 Selene dorsalis | reverse complement strand
GTGTAAGGTGGGGGGCGGGTGAACAAATTAGTCGTGGGTTTGATGAACAAAGAGACTGGCCTCAGAACAAAGCACATGTTTTAGCCTTGTGCCTTTCACCTTCTCTATTTATTTTGAGGCCAGCCAAATCAAAATGATCCTCCGGGCCTCCTCTTTTTTTTTTTTTTGATTTCTTCATCACTCTCATGCAAGAAAATATTCAGTCTCTAATTAATATGACCTTATGAATTTTTAATACTGCTACATCTCAGCTTTGAAAATGCAGTGGGGAGCCTTGAAGTACATGTGTCAGTATTTGCACTTTGCTATGAGGAAGAAAGGGGAGAAAATATGACTTTGGTTGAACTACTTTGTGATGAATAACTGATGTACATTTAACCTATTTACTTCATTTTGATTTTCTTCACTCAGCGCACTTTTGCGTCCTCAGATCACTGGAGATGATTGACAGATCAAGACTGTTAGGGTAAAATGATTGCTATTCCCTTATTTATTTATTTTCCACAGATGTAATGCCATGCCAAAAAGGAAGTTAAGATTTCAAACTGTTCAAAGTGAATTTCAGATGAGGTGTAATTCAATGGAAAATATAAAATGTCAGTCTCAATTCTGCCCTGTGAGAAGAGAGGGATTCTCAACACTCGGCTGGCTTGCACACGCTCGCGTCTGGCTCAGGCTGCGCTGAGGCATCACTCTCTTCTTTTCCTGTCCATTTTTTCCTCACACACACACACAAATCAAAATGCAAACAGCTTCATATCAGCCAGCTACCAGGAAACCGTTAGTTCTCTTTTGATTTTGAGTAAGGTTCAAATGTATTCATGTTGAGACCCACATGTCAAGACTATGTACAGCTGAGCTGGTGGAGGTTCAACAAAATGTTCCCTAACTCCAGGACAGATGAATTTGTCTGTGCCTTTCACCACTTCCTACCAACGCACACACACAAAATAAACCTGTCCTACAATCTGGCAGCACTATGGGTAAAAGTCTGCTGGGTTCAAGTCCTAAAGGATGATGATGGTTTGAGTTACCATGTAGCGTGGTGGGTTTGCCAAGGTTAGAACAAGTCCTCCAACCTAAAAGAGCATGGATATGACTGAGAGCCATGATCCAGTGACAAACTGTTTCAACCTACAGTATATACTAATGTAGATGTTAACATTAATATTAATAATAATATTCAATGATAAACACACGCTTATGGTGGAACGATAACTTTTTGATACCAGTTCAGACACCTGACCTTATGTATCAGCAGAGCACTGATCCAATATCACTGTATGTACTACTAACACATGTGAATTGCTGCTGTTATTATATGGCATGGCCCCTTTGTAAAACATGAACAGTTACATTAATGTCATATAACATACCTTTTATTGTGTAATTTGATTGTCAATCATACAACAAATCAACAAATAACACATCTTACACAAAAACCAAATTTTAGGTCTTGCACACTGTAAAGCTACCTTCTTACTGATAGCAGGTGTAACAAGTTGGTAAACACTTTCAGACAATTTACCTTGTTCAGGAAGCGATACTCGTATCAGGAATACTTCTAGTCTAGTTTGGGCATAAAAACAGCTTGGGAAGGACTAGGAGAGGAAAAAAAAGTACGTCCTTAAGGTTAGAGGGCCACTGTTGTCATGGTTGCAATGATAAGTACACAATTAGGGTTGTACAACACTCATGAATAAAAGAACCAACACTGATTAACAGTTTGAAGAGAAACAAACAGTGGCGTCTTCTAACTTTGAATGCTGTTGAAGTTTTTCCCACTTGGGAGTTATTTGTTGATTTATTTATAATTTCACTTTAGTTGGACAAACTAAACTGAGACCATAAACAGTCGTATGCACAAAATATACCTTACACAAAAACATACACACACTAACACTGTCTCCGCCTTTGCATTCATTATTGTGTGTAATTAGTTGGTAGCCTATGTGGTTGCTTACATTCACACCTTTAATTGGCTTCTTCAGATCAAGAGGTTTGGTATGCAGCTGTCACACTTGCGCCTTGTGCACATACATTAATGTAGCTTTTTGTCTGCAGTGTGTGTGTGTGCTTATAACAGACTGTCACACTGACCTGCCACATGAAACTGGAATCTGACAAACTGCCATAATATAGATGAAACCTACACTAAATAAGCTCTGAAACTTAAACTAAGTAAGATTTTCAAAAGTGGATCTATTTTTGTTCTTTCAGAGAAGGGTTACTTTTGACGCCTGTAGGGTCTCTGTCTTTATTTATAGTTCATGTCACTATATTGTTTATTTCACACCAGCAAAAATGTACATGGTGTACACATGTGGATGAATGATAGGATGTAAGACAGTTGTGATGGTGGTATTGTTCCATTTGTTTTTGAGAATAGGAAAAAAAAAACATATCTGTCCTAAGAAAGCTTTTAACAACCCACTTCCTCTTTTTCCCCTTGCTATTTTTCTTCATTGTTGACACTAATGGTCTCCTACAGCAACAGAGAGAGTGTGGGGAGCGGTTAGCTTTTGAGAGTCTGTTAGGACAGCTGTCTTTTAAAACTGAAACAACGTTAGTAATAGCTACTAAAACTCTGCTATTAATCTGCAGCGGGCTCCGGCGTGGCTGCCTCGGCTAATGAACATAGTGCTCAGTGTATCCGTCCATCTCTGTACCAACCTGTCAGAGAAGGGGTCAGAGGTCAAATGGCTTAATGCTGCATGTGTGGGAGGTGTGTACAGGGCATCTGTCTGAACAGCCGGTCAGGGAGGGAGAGTGAAGCAGAGATCGAATGTTAAGATTTATATGCTATTAGCTTACAGCAACTAGCTTTTCTGTGGCCTATGCAATCTTACATACACTGTATAAGGTGTACTACACACCACTGGATAATGGGGAATCATTTATAAAGCTCCTGTATGTAAATTTGTGAACTTAACATGACACTGACTGAATTACGACCTATGCATTTATATTATAAGCAGTGTGTGCTCTCATTTGTTGATACCTCTGTAATGGATTGCAGTCAGCTCAGTGCTAGTGAATATCATTCAGCCTGTTCTAGCATAATCCAAAATCAATGATTCAAGATATGAGCTTCCTTCACATTGTGTCTGAACATACTCTGAGGACAGGGTGGGGAAGCTCAGATATCTGGAAACACAGTCATTTTAGATCAGGGTCCTATCACTAATGTCTTTCATGTGCAATTTTTTTTGACACATTTTCCACATCACCCTGCCGAACACTGTGACTGCCATTTGCTTTCAGTGGGAGGAAAATGCTCATAAACTCCCCCAGAATCTCATATTTCCTATAACTAAACTGCACTTTTCACTTCTCTGTAATAAAACAGGTGAAAAGAGATAATGCTGTTATTACTGTTCCCCACTTTTAGATGTGCACCTTGTCTTTTTGATGTCTGTATGCAGAATCGGACTCCTCCTGGCATGCTGTCATCCATCTTTATTTTATAATCACATAATATTCATCATGGTGCTGAAACTAGTTTTTAACAGACAGTATGCTCTGGGCACTTTAGCTGCCCTGCAGTTGCTTTTGTGCTACAGAGGGAAAACGTCAGTAAGATGTACAGTATGTGAGTACACGTAAAGTCGAGCTTTAGCTGAATTCGTGAGCAGGAGGCATTTGTTACCCCCCACCCCTACCTCACTCTACCCCTCTCCACCCATGCATGTTGAGTTACAACACCCATTGTGACACATCAGAGCCTTTTTTGTTCCAAAAGCGGGCACAAAAGACAAGACAGCTTGGCACAGCTGAAGCGGCGCACCCACCCGCACGAGCGTCATCATCACCCGCTCGCCCCTCTCTGGCACTCTCTCTGAGGGTTTGTAATTGATTTAGGGGGCAGGCGATAATGATCGATGTCAGTCGGCCTCAGCTGCGACACCAAGAGAGTCGCAGCGGCATTATGTGACGGAAGACACCAGCCTATTACGGAGGCACAATCAAATATTTGTAAGATCCGGACACACTCGTTATTTATTCATGCTAATACAAGTATATTAAAGAAGCTAAACAGGGTTAGTGCTCCATCACTCACAGGGGGAATCAGCCGAAGCATTTATCAGGACCTCGGGTATGACTCCCCTCGGCCAAGTCTCTGCTCATATGCGGCATGCTAACTGACAGACTGAGGTGGATAATGGGCCCTGATTTGTATGCATGGGCTTGCCATTGTCATTTCTTTATGGTTGGTTTGCAAATAATGCATGATTTGAGCATCAAGAGGAAACTTTGCCCATATGTACAGTTAGCCTCCAGCATACATACACGCAAACACACACAACTGCATGTATCACACGAAAATACAGTCACACCGAATGTGCACACTTACATATGCACATCACCTACCGGAATTCAGCGGCGGTTTTCGTCTGTCATCGACGACCCTCTCTCTCACAGAGAGAGGGTCTTCATTAGGCAAACACTGATGCTGATGTGTTTGATGGATATTTGCAACTATGAGTGTATGAACAGGAGCAGCCGCCATTCCTCAACTGTTTTACACCATTAACAGCAGCTCCCTACCCTTTGTCAGCCCATAAAAACCAAGACTTCAGATATATTATGTTTTAATACCCGCTTATAAAGGAAAACATAAAAATGCAAAGTGCAATATCCAGGAGCTGTCACTTTGATAAACAAAGCTGAATATTGATCTGTCTCTAAATTGGAGGGCAGGGGGAGGGGGAGAGAAACAATAATGTTAGATTCCCAGTAACATGAAATTACATGCTGAAACAGAGTGTGTTCTGCTTTGGCCTGTCACCATCCAGCTGCACAGCAGTTTCTCAAACTGAGTAAACCAGAGTCCCGCACAGCCGAAAGGAAGCAGCAGACTGACTTACACTAGTTTCCTCCAGAACACAATCCAAGATGATGTTGACAAACGCATGGTGTACAAAGCTGCAAAAGTGACACACATGCATGTGGAATCAATCAGTCCATTAAATGATCATTTGTAATCAATGAAGATAACAGTGTGCAGTGATTGCTGACATGGGAATAGTGTGCTTTCAAGGGAGGCAGATATAATGTGTTCATCCTGCAGTACTTTAAGTTTTGACAAGTGCATATTGATGGTAGTTTGAAAGCATGTTTTTCTAAAACACTTGAGAGGCACCATTTAGGAAAATACCTCCTCCAACAACCAGCATCAATCATTAGACCGTGAACTGATCTGACTGCTGTAACAGGAAAATTTGATTATTTTGGAATTACATAGCTATGAAATGGCCAACAGCATGTGGACACCCCTGAATATAACTCCCATTTGTGATTGTTTCACATTTGTCCTTAATATAAAAGCATAGGCATTAAAAGGCAGCCTGCAACTGCCTGCATTCAAAAGATTGTAGAACCTGTTCTGGTTCACATGCTGTTCTTGTTCCAGTTTATTTCAAAGGTATTGGTTGGGGTTTAAGCCAACCAAGTCCTTCTCACCACAATCACAAAGTCATTTGGGTAATGTAGGAATAAGGTTTGACTGGGAATAAGAATTGTGAAAAGACAATATATGCTTATGTTGTATCAATTTTGATCCTTTCTGTCCCTTGTGAATCCAACAAATTCACAGAAGTCCAATCAGAGGACATCTCTTTCAATATTTCTTTGTGCTTTGCTCAAATCTACATTTTCCCCACATGTTGCTTTTTATCTTAACTAATTATTGTTACTTTTGCAAATTAGTTGTTGCATTCCACTTGAAACCTATCGGCTGGAGTTCTTGTCAATCCTCCAAGTCTTACTACAAGAGCTTTGATATGAATAATGATATGAATATGAATATATTATACTCATATTTTACTTCTCTCTTTACATCAAAATAATATTTACTTGTTGAGAGTGTCTTTATGTCCTTGTTGTTTGAGGTTCACTGCTGTATGTACATGCATCCATCCATCATCTGTACCCATCTATCCTGTCCAGGGTTGCCAGGTTGGCATCTGTCCTTGGAGGTGATACACATAGATGCAGACAGCTGTTCACACTTGTGATAATGATTGTGAATGTTTATCTGCATCTACACAGCCGTGAGCACTTAAGAATCAGTTACTCTGGCCTGTATGTTTTGGACCCTGCTCGACCCTACATTATGATGTTGTCCCATGTTTATGGTCAACTGGACACGAGAG
This sequence comes from Selene dorsalis, assembly GCA_900303245.1. Taxonomy (NCBI): domain Eukaryota; kingdom Metazoa; phylum Chordata; class Actinopteri; order Carangiformes; family Carangidae; genus Selene; species Selene dorsalis. The sequence continues at coordinate 38,424 of OMNW01018791.1, read as the reverse complement.
AGGTCACATTCGCTTTTAATTATGTTGATAAGCTATTCTCATAAAATGAGGAAAAGTCATTATGAAGCTAACAAAACAATTTGAAGTATGTTTTTTCATGTGCTTATACAGAGGGCAGTGGATTTCCACAAATCCAAGGAATTTATCAGATTTTGATACTGACTTAAGAGAGTAGTTTATTTCGTGGCAGTTTCTGTGTTTGAAATTGTAATTGGTGGAGTTTGCATTAATAATGTAATAATGACATACATGCATCATTGTGTCCAAGCGGTGGGTTTCACTGATAGCGGACCAAGCTGATAGCTTGGCCGGCTACGTCTCTCCATTTGTGAGCCCCACCTTTGGCCGCTGGGTATTCTTGACCTGCCAGACCGTTTGATGGCCGTCTGAGTTGATTTGGCAGAAACATGAAACGATAACAAACTACATGCTAAATCCCATACCCCCCCCTCCAGTTTGCACTCCCCCCTTCCCCTTGCATGAAAAAGAAAAATCCCCCTCGCTCTCTCTAACAAGGCGTACAAGCCCTTACCTAGAGAGTTAGCGCTTCATGTCTTCAACAAATGGACTTACACCTCTCCCTCCATCTCCCGCTGTAACAGAGCTCAAGGAAGGCAGGCACCCGTCTACTTCCCTCCGACTCTCTCTATATTAAATCGACCAATCAGGGGGTGTCAGTCATGCATCCCAGCTCGCGGCTGACAAGTTGGCAGTTGCGATGCAAGAGCGGTTCATTCATTCCGATGACACTCTGCCAATATCTGTATGGTGGAAGCTGCACGTCTCTGCCTTTTTGCTCTTAGTCAGTGGAAACAGATTCACTGACAGACAGGAAGAGAGAGAGAGGGGCATCGAACCGAGCAGAATTAAAAGCTTTGACTGTAAGTTTTCAGATCTGGGGTGTCTGACTTGCCAGTTTGAAGTGTGACTGATAACGCAGGAGGAAAGTTTACAGAGGAAACTGCTTGTCTTCCTGCCAGCAGAGCTCAATCTTTAATGTCTTGTGGTTGCAGGTCTTATTGATAGCAAACTGTAGTAGTGGGCATCTGTCCTCAGGCTTGTTGGAGAAACTTCTGGGTATATTGATGTAGCCAGGAGGGTTCTGAGCCAGAGCAATGGTTGCTCACTGGGCTTGAACAGTTACCGAAGGGGGTCCTTTGGGGCATCAGAGCATTACCAATAATCGCAAACACAACCACCATGACATCAACTCACAGTCTTTCAAATTCAAGGATAAACAGACATTCTTTTTTTTTTCCTGCTTGCTCTGGACTCTTTCACTGTCATTTATTGACAGCTCTAATGAGCAGCTGTCCTGAAAATCACATCAGAAGACCTCTCAAACCTGGATTCACATGATTGAGAACATGGCGGCTAAAGAGAGCGTCTCACTTGGAATAATCGAAGTACATAACATAGTACAGAAACATCATAAATAACCATCCTCGGCCCACATCTGTGAGGCAGAAAGTAAACTCTAAAAGTTGAAAGCCAGTGTCACCAATACTTATTCCTTGGTGTATTAGCTGTTAAGCTGTGCAATAAAGAAGCCAAACAACACCTATTCTTAAACGAAAGCATCTAAATAATGATAATTGTGTTTTTCGGTGCAGTATGTTTTTGGAATCTGCGATGAGTTCAGATGCTTTGCCTCTAATGAGAGACCTGTCCCAAGAGGGTCAAAGCATTCTGGGTAAAACAGCTAATTAAGTGGCAATTAACCAGTGCTGTCTCCCAGAAAACTAAACATAGTCAGGGCAATTTAGTTGGAACGTGCCCAAATGGTTGCTTGTTAGTCCGACCACCACAGCATTGGCTGAGAAAAGAAAAAAAAAAAAAAATCACACACTGATTCTTCTATTTTTCCTGAAATGAGATTAGAAAATTACAAACAACATTGATCTCTGACTTTACTCCTCTGAAATGAAATGATAAATGATTATGAATCAGGTCAAACAAGGACAAGGGAGAGAAGGAAAGTGAAAAAGAAAGGGATTGGATGCAAGAGAAAGCAATGCATGAGATGCATGTTTTGTCTTAAGTGGGATACATATGGGCCTTAACACTTGGTGACAGACTGTGTGATGTTTTCTTATCTTTCATTATCAGGCAGCCAGCCAGGCTGCCAGGCATTACCTGTTGACGACCAAGTGGACCGCCGACCTGATGGACAGATGGATGGGATCGTTGATGAATGTCTGGCAGGTGCTTTGTCAGTCTGGAAGGCAATCTAAAACCCAGAGAGAGGGGAAAAACCATTTATACTGCAGGGACACCTCTAACATCTTACACAACTCAAAATCCCACCTGCCCCCACCCCTCTCCCAAACCTCACTCGCAATCAAATTACAGCGTTACGGTATTAATGAGGCCGCTTTTACAATGCTTTTGTCACCTATAATGGCAGGCTATGTCACTTCAATATCAGCTGGGTCTAATTTAGAAAAATGCCCATAGAGGAGGTCAATCTCCTCTCTCATACACGATGACTGATAGATCCAATACCTCTGGAATCAGATAAAACTTTGACAAATGGCCCCGTGCCGGCCTGAGCGGTGCTGGGGAGGACAGAAGGGAGCCGAGGAGCTGCTGTGTCCACGACCAGCCCTGTCCCTCTATCCCATCACACCAGCACTGGCAATGATCAATGGGGCCACAGTTCAGACACACACACACATACTGAGACAGGTCCTAGGTCCGTCATTACATGATTAAAAGGCCTAGAGGATATTGCTTTCCCACCATTCACCCAACCCAAAAGAAAAAGAAGAAGAAGACGAAAAAAAAACTTCATAAAACTAACAGCATCTTCCCTCCGCTACCACTCCGCCTCCCACTTCTTTCTCTCTGCACTTGCAAATTTCGATTGATTAGAAATGGAGGACACTAAGTAATATGAGATAGATTTCACCTTCCTCTCATTCTTGTCCTCTCCTACCAAGCAAAGGGAGAAGAATCCCTTCCCTTCCACTTGTTATTGTTGTTTTCCATCCGCTCTCAGCCACAGGACACCCGCCGCCCTAACCTTGCATTAATCACAATCCAGCTGATAAATCGACCCGCCGATTAGCATGATAGATAGCCCAAAATGTAAATACTACCACACATTGCTAATTGGCCTCCTCTACCTGGAGACACATCTGTAGTTGCTCTTCCAGTGTGGAGGATAACTTTGGCCTGGCGGGCACAGCTCTCGATCATTAAAGAGATGTAGAGTTATCATCTGTTTGTGAATCCCTCTCCTTCTACGATTTCTCTTTCGATTTTTTTCCCCCTCTTGCTCTCTGTCCCCCTGTGTATGCTGATTTATACATTGCATTTCTGAGGAGGGATGGAAAATGGAGTACATACAAGCACACACAAAAACACACACACACACACACACACCTTTGCACTGTCTGTTATACCATCTGTATAACAGATGGTATAAGGGTATTTAAGGGGCTAAAATGCTATTGATTAGCTGGGGAAATCAATTGGCAATGCAAACACGCAAAACCACAGAAGAGCATCTACGCACACAACAGACATGACACACTCACATACATACAGACACACACACACACAAGGCAGTGTGTGGATGTGCTTGCATGAAGTGAACGTTTAATGTTATAACAAGTTACCATCAGCTCAGCTGCACTGTGTGTGGATTTGTGTGTGTGTATGTGTGTGTAGGTGTGTTAGAGGGCATATGAGAGGATCAAGTGTCTCTAGTTTCATTTCCTCTCCCCCATGTTTGCTCTGCCAAAGAAAACAGCGCTTCATAAAGTCACTCTGAGCTTTGCAGAGGAAATTTCTTGGTCTGTTTTGGCAGCAGACGAGTTATAAAGTTCACAACCTTTTGGAGCTCCGTAGAAAAGTTGAAGTCCCTGGTATGAGTCACTGAAGGAGGTGAAAATGACATGAGTTGTGTGGGGGAAAAAAACAAACTGAAATTTGTTATATTTGTAGCTCCATCTACACCAATCTATGTCACACAGAGGCGAGCGATGATCTTATAATTTAGCACTCACAGCGTTTCCCTTATGACATTGAGCAAATCAACCTGACCATGACTTGGCCATGTGATCTTTTTAGTTACGTCAAAGTTGGACGCAACATTTTTGCAAACAGTTCATAATCCAGCAGTTAATGAGCAGCATTATAGCTCATTTGGAAACATGTTTCTGGCTTCCTAAATGTAATATTAACCCTTTTTGGCTCTGATTTTGGTTTCTACCAACTCTCAAGTGAAAGAAAGAGCTTGTTCTTTAGGTGCAAAATGTTCCATTATGTTCAAGTAAAACGCTCCATTATGTTTGAAGTGTGTCTGTTGTAAATAGTAATGGGTTATAGCAGCTTTCTTTGCTCAAGAGAAGCCATCTGTTGTGGTCCAAAACTATGAGACACAAACAGAGCAGTAAAGTTGCAAACTGGGCAGCAAAACACTGAAACAAAGCACATAAAGTGCTAAAAGGGAGTGATGGTTATTTCACATAGTTTTGTCTGTCATTTGATTTCATAATCATTCATAACACCTACACAATGCTTAAAACACTGCAAACTGTCTCCATGTGCTATGACAAAACAACTGGCAACTATGATGAGATGGCAAAATAAAAACTGGATAGATTACTAATAAGTGACGTTGCCAGGAAGGTTTTTGGGGGGTTGAACAGAACTGTTAAACCAGGATCCGTTTGTGGTTTTGAGAACAAAAGCCCATTGGCTCATGAAAGATGAACTGGCCTAAATAAATGTACACCTTCAGTTACGTTTCAGTCAACTTTATTTGTCTGTAAAAAACCTAAACCCCAAAACAATCTTTAACCTTTTATTTAAAACATTATTACCTTTATTCTTAGAGAAGTGCTCTGAGTGCTGAAACATGACCATAAATCTAAATTGACCAATAGTGGACATTTTAAAAATGTGTTCAATACATCTATAAATTACCAGCTTCATAAATTAGTAACACTTCTTGTTACATCAATATAAAAGGCACAATTACCATACCTTAACAATGTACTTGCTAATTTGCAAATAGGTTGTATAAAAATAATGAGGAGACCGTACAAAATCATCCCAAAAAGTGTAATTATAGTTGGAGTAGTGTCCTTGAATAACTACTGCATTCATAGATTAAAGTAGTATTGCATACAAGGATGCACCATGAGTTGTTTTTTTTTTTTTTTTTTTGAGAGGAGTTGATACTTAAAAGATGTCTGCCTGTCCTCAGCTACAGCAGCAGTTAAACCCTCCATGTGTTGCAGCCTGGTGAGGAAGCTCTTGTCTGTGACCACTGTATGCAAAACGTGGCATTAGTCACCAGCTAGCCTCCACTGACATGCCTGCAGTGTGAGGGAGATTAATGTCTACTGGGGACATTTTATTATTCTCTCTCTACCTTTGTCTTTCTCTCAGTCTCTCTCTCGCCATCTCTCAGTCTTTCTGCCTCTCCACACGGCCTTACAATTAATTGTCTGCTGCGCGCCTCCCTCCTCTCCTTCCATTGCTCGGTCCCTCCCTCCCTCTTTCTCTTGCCATGGTGACAGATGTGGAGAGGTACATGATATGGAGGGGGGGGATGAAGGTAGAGCCCTGTGTTTAGGTGTGTGACTGTGTAAGGTGGGTGTGGGTGGGTGGAACAGTGGTGCAGGAACCTATGCTTTTAGCCTTGACAAGTACCTCCCATCCTTGGCCGAGCCTTCCCTGCCAGCACACACATGCACATGACACACACAAATAGACGCAAAACCCCATATCCACACAAATGTACAAAGCTTTGCCTTTGCCCCAGCCGAGGTAAGGTCTGGATAATTCCAATCAATGATCCTACTTGTGACTAAGAGAACTGATGTGACCAAATTTTTATATACAGTAGATGGTCTATGTGAATTTTGACTACACTTTCAATACATTTTGTTGGTTATGCCTTTGGTCTGTCCCATTCTTGTGGACATGTTAACTCATTAACACCTTGACTGAACTTTCCAAATTTGCACACACATTCAAAGAGTCGAGGATAAACCGATTAGACTTTGATGGTCAAAGGTTAAAGGTCAAGGTAGCTAATATTCTACACTTCACACAGCAATTTCACACAAATGGTTGACATTTGATGTGATGAACAGAGATGTAACCTGGAACTAGTCAGAGTGGCAGAGGCAGAAAACCTGCTTTTACATTGCAAGTGTGAATGGGTGATATAAAGAGAGGGTTATTACAGTATGACATCATGAGTATTCAAAACCTTTTTTTCTTACCTGTGTCCCTAGGGATGATAGTGTTGCTATTGCTGGTTGGTTGGGTACTACGGTGATCTGATTTTAAAGCACAATGTGTACACATCGGCTAATTGTAGAATTCATACTCTACACAAATGGAGGGACAGTATAATACCAGAACATTGGAGTTTTCAGGACCATCTACTGCTGGTCTGCCCAGTATGTACTTAATGAGTGTGTATGTTACTGTAGAAGCTCACAATACTTTGGGAATGCTGTGGGTCATTGGATACCTGTGGGACTCCCGCAGGATGGGACTTAGTTTCACCATTCAGCTCATGACTGGGACAGGAAAGGAAAATAGTCAGCAGGAACAGGCAGGGCAGGGAACATAATAACAACAGGTCAGTCTATATATAGGAACAAACACAATTTTGTTAATGAGGAACTATAATGTTTCTATTTTTGGTGTCTTTTTCATTCAGTGGTCTGGGTGATCGACATACACCAGAGCAATTACTGATAATAACTCTTGCCTCCAAATATCAAGGAATATGTGACTAATTTTTCTGTCAATGCAGTGACTTAGTGTAAATATTTGTAGTACTAAATTTAACCTGCCCTTCTATATTTTTCTGCATATACCCACATATGATCGTTGCTTGCGATACTGACGCATACACCAAGCAGCAGGTTGTTACTGAAAGTCTGCCTGTTTGTCTGTGCTGCACTGTGATTAAACAGAGGAGAGGAGATCACCTGACAGGCAGATTACTTTGTCCAGTTACTTGTCTTGCTGTTGCTTCTCAAGGCTGTAAATATACATATAATCTTGTATATATGTAAGAAAGGGGCCATAAGAAAGAGAAAGGGAGGAAGGTAACAGCGTTTTTTTTTTGTTTGTTTGTTTGTTTTTTTCTGTGGCTTCTTGTGATTTTCAAGA
>OMNW01018791.1:15476-31255 GCA_900303245.1 Selene dorsalis | reverse complement strand
TTTCAAGAAAAAGTGAGTAAACTACTTTCACGTTTTAAAAATGGAGAACAGAAAGAATGATGTAGGCAAACATTGGTTGGTGTCTGACTGGGTCTTATCGGCAAGAATTTGATAACCAATGACAGGTGTTACTGACCCTGTTGTCTCTTGCGCATTTTAGAAGGCTGGTACTGCCTTTGATGTCCCTTGATGGTTGTTTGGTTATCTGCATCTACCCAACTGACAAACTGTTGTTTACACTTTCAAATGTATGCTCAGTGTACGTGAGTAGTCAGTTTTTCAGTTGCAATAATATGGACAAAAATCAGCTTTGATACAGAACCAAAACAGTCATCTGGATGAAAAACTAAAAAGTATTACAGTACAAGTACATATCCTGTCCAGATACCCTCATATATGAAACTATGTAAGAAAGAAAATAAAACCTAAGGAGTACGTGATGTAGTTGAAAGTTTAAAAATCTCACACATACCAGCAGCATTACACAAATACTCAAAGAAAATATTTGCAGGTTGAAACTGACTAAATGCATCGCATTGATCAAATGTCGAAAGCTAACCTTCTTGTGAGAATGTTAAAGTGCATTTGTCTTGATAAATCACGGAGACTTGCTATTTGCTGTTTGAATACTTGTGTCTCCCCTGTCTCTGAAGGTTTACATACGTCCTCTGATGTAGATGTTAAGGACATAATATCAGTGGTGCCGTCATCTGTTGACCCGACACTGCAGACTTGCGTCTGCAGAGAACATATTTCATGTCAAGTGGTTTGACGCAGAGACAAGACTAAGAGGTGGGAAAGCAAAAAGGGAGGGAGAGTTTTAAAAAGTAGCAATGGAGAAGCTGACAGCACACAACACAAACGGTTAGTTATGAAAGACATTAAATGACTCCATGTTTTCACAGGGAGATGTTGAACATATGTTACAGTGAACTGTACATACACACATGCACACACCCCACTCAGAAAACGTGACACATTTTTCAGCCACGGGGGAAAAAAAAGAGACAGTGAGAGAGCAAACATCCTTTAAAAGTTGACATTAGGTATTCAGACGCCAGAGAGCAAAGTGCCGGCAATTAAACCAATCAATCTTGTTGTTGCTCTGGAGCCAACATCTGGTCCAGTGGTCCTGGTAGACCACTGTCTAGGGGTGGGGAGTGGGGGTTTTGGGTGGACAGACACTTTGAGCTGTCCTTCAGTGATCTCTCTCTATCTCTCCCTGTCTCACACAAACATGCACACACACACGCACACAATGCAGACATACATACACATACTCACAAATTGAGGAATGTGTAGAAAAAAATGCTCATATGCCCACATTCCCCCCGTCCCAAGTCCATATGGGCCTGATGTCAGCTGGTTCTGCTGTGTTGTTTCCTTTGTTATAAATAACAACAGACCACCTGGACTCCTCCAGCCCGTTACCACAGCCCTGGCATATGTGTGTGTGTGAGTGCGTGCGTGACGAGGCTTTAATGATCCCCCAGGCAAGCCAGGCTGAGCTGAGGCTCAAAGCAGAGCAGAGCACCTCATCCCAGGCTAATGGGACAATGGAGGATTGCTTGTGTGTGTGTGTGTGTGTGTGTGTGTGCCCGAATATGTGTGTGTTTGCATGAGTGTGCATGTTTGTGTGAGTATGTGTGCAAGTTTTGCTTGTGTACACATAAACATGAGTGCTGTACATATAAGAGTGTGCATGTGTGTGTGTGTGTGTGTATGTGTGTGTGGTGTGTGTGTGTGTGTTAATGGGACGGTGGAGGATTGGTTGGAGGACTGACTGGTGGCAGAGACGGATGGGCTGGGACAGAGACTGTGCTGACAACCAGTGAATACGGGGCAACGTTGCAGAAAGGTCAACACCGCACACACACACACATACACACACACTCAAAATAATGTCAGGAGAGGAAAAATAGGGGAGGTGTGAAAAGTGTGTGTACCTCCTCCCTGCTTTTGTGACTTTCAAAGTTTTGTGGGTGTGTGTCAGTGTTTGTTTCATTATGAATGTGTTTGTAGGCATATTTGAGGGGGGAGAAGAGTTCCATTTACTGTTCAGACCTTCATACTGTCACTCACTAACTCAATTTAACTCAAGCTTGTAGCTTGATGATTTATCCAAAACCACAATGACCCCAAACAAAAATAACACAATGTACATGATGGGAGCGAGAGGTCATTGAATGGTTCATGAGCTAATGAACTGTCCCTGTAAAAAAAAACCCTCATTGTTCATACAAGAGGTTTATTACCACCCATGTACACGTTTTATTGTTAGATGACCTCTAGTGGCAATAGTAATCATGACAGGCGCAAAGGAGGAAGCTAGGTGGCGTAGTTTTTACAGTGGTAAAATTGCAACAAAGTTTGGCATTGATTATTTGATTACTGATTATTTTAAACCATAGTATACCTATAATAATAGTTTATTAGTATAGCACTTTTCAATATGACTAACAAATGGCTTCATCAAATTAAATCACATGCAAAACACAAAAAAACACCCGCAGCTGTGTGTTTATTGTTGTAACCATGACAACGACCCATTAACTCCTACACATGACCTGTGTTTCAATGCAGGGGCAGCATCCTTCGCATTTGAAGGCCAATTACATTGCAGCATCACGACAAGGCCTGTCCCAATTCGAAGGCTAGTCCAAATGCGGCTGACAAATGTGGCCTTCTCTTGCCAGGTGGGGTCGCCCGCTGAGGCGAGGAGCTGTTGGCCGTCGGAGGTGCCTCAGAAGCAATTGCCTCAGTAGACCTGGTAGGCTGGGTACTCTAAAGGATGCAGCCCCTGAATTGTGACACAGCTATGGTCTTTTTCTAAACCTAACCAAACTGTGACCAATCCACAATAATCATGTTACTGTGACGATTGGCCGTTACATACTGACACATCCAAACCTGTGCTGCAAGTAATGTTCATGCAAAAGTACGTTACAGGTGTTTGTTTTCAGTAAAGTATTCTGGGAGTTGCACTTCTAAGTCTGTTTTTCCAAGTTATAAAAACAAAACTACCTTGGTTTCAGTTCTGCTTCCTGACTTCATGTGGCACCACTGTTCTTACAATAGCCTTCCACAGTCACTCACTGATTTCACAATGACGCCAGTTTTGGAACATGAAGAGATCAACTTTTAAAGAAAAGGCAGATTCCTGTGATCTATCTGTGAGGTTGTGTGTGTGTGTGCCAAGGCGACATCCCTGTGGTCTGTAGCATATGCCTGGCCATGCTAAAGTCACAGGGTTAAGTAGGATTCAGTCCAGGGAATACACTGCTGTAGATCTGGCACTAATACAGCAGTGCACCACCACATGCATGAGTGCACAGTAGCACAGAGGTAGCACAGGCTGTTTAGACCATAAATGACCTCATTAAGGCCGTACTTACACTCAAACGCACCATGACTATTTCAAATATACTGCACCCAAAATAGAAGGTCATGTGAGAAATTATGATGTTGTTCATGCTGTGTTGATTGTGAGTGGCAACGGTGTAGGAGGGATAACACATTAATATTAAATTCAATTCAAAATTCAATATGTATTCATTTTCGCACTTCTTATGGTGTTGTTGAAGATTCACTCTACACTCAATAACCCAAAATGACCAAGAACAGTCAAAATTTCAACCCGTTAGACAGAGCTCCAATCTGGGAAACTGGCTAATACTATCCCTATGGTGAAACATGGTGGTGTTACCATGGCATGTAGAGAGGCTTCAGGGCAGTCCTTCAGTGGTTCTGCTTAAGACCAGAGAATAAATAAATCCCTTGAAATACTGGAGGAGAGACCTGAAGAGAGCCAGGAAGAATCAGACAATCTCTGAGACTTACTTAGGTACACTGCTGTACTGAAGTACTGGATTAAAAGTAGGGTTGGAGATCTATTTCTGGGGCATTTTTTTACTGAATTGCTTGAAATCCTCTTCACACTTCGATTGCTACCAATTCATTTAATGCTTTTTTACAAAAATGAAAAAAGTCAGTCACCTGTGGGACGTACAATCCTGGAACAACACCATCCAATCATCTTGAATGCCACGTTCAAGTCAATTGGATCGTGATGTGTCAATCAAACTGCCAACTCTGTCCCTCCCTCCCTCCTCTGCGCGTACTGCTCTTCGCGCACTAATTGTGTGCGTGCTCAGAGTCTTCAACGAGTTAAGACGCAGAAAAGACAGTGCCAGTAATCTAACGTACCACACTGAAGTCTGGTAGGTGGCAATGCAACTCTAACTGGATGCTGGATGGTTTATTATAATATTAGGTGTTTTTCCTTACCCATGAATGAGCCATGAGTAAAAGCTGGTGGAAAGTTTCAGTAGCGATGCTGCCCAGTGAAGCCCTGCTACATGCGACAGTATCACTGAAAGCCACGTCACTCTCGTTAGGTGATTGGGTCACTCTGCAAAGGCGATCCTGTGCTCTGGAGGCGTGGCTTCGGAGAGAAGTCTGAGGAAAGGGGCTTGAACTTCTGACTTGTGTATTTTCAAAATGTGGCCTGCTCAAGACGTTTTTCTAGGATCTCCAACCCAACTTTTATGGATCTGAATTCTTTTGTGAATGCAAGATTTGAATTTCTAGTTCATCTGCAAAAAAAAAAATATAAATATATATATATCTAAAAACACTTTTTATAGATAATTCAGTGTAATTGCACTGAGTTACTATCAAATCAATGACATGCAAGAAGTTCATGATGTCTGAGCCACTGTAGCGTTTTGGTCACTTGCTGTGTGTGCATGGTGTACACTGTGATGATATGTGAGAAGAATGACCGTAAGCTATGTGTTAATGATTCTGAGAGTGTATGTGAAAAAGTCTAGTGTGTAAGAGAGTGTGTCTGCGCAACCTAGTATGTGTGTAACCCTACAATTTACAAGTATTTTCAAGCTAAGTGTACTCTTTTGTTGGAATGGCAGCAATCAAGATAATTTACCTTCTCTTCCATCTCAAAAGCCTGTCGAATATGTGAAGCTTCAATTTATTGATTTTTAACCACTTGAACAGGTAAACAAAATACAATTTTGTGTAGTGTTGCGGGACTGTACGCTGCTGACATGGTTATGATGCTGTGTGTAGAGTAAGTATGATTTATGTCTTAAACAGCCTGTCAGGCACACTGGTCAACAGGCTCATGAAAATGCCCACACACCAACAAATGAGTTTTGTTTATGAACATAATTTCTTGTCCTGCTTAACCTGCGTGATTGTAAAATAAAGGGATTAGGAGAGGCATATACCGAGGGGGATGTGTTTTCATGTGCTTGGAGTTGGCCCTGCCTCAACATTTAGGTCCAGCTGGGTCAGCGCTCATCCTCAACTCACCAGCCCCTGGGCACTGACGTCCAGATCCTTGATCTCCATTTCTTTCTGCCATACAAACGTGTTTTCTGCAACCTGCAATAGATGGTGATTGTAATCTAAAATAAATGAAAGGGAAAAACACAGGGGAGGAGAGGGTGGAGAGCACAGAAAGAGGAGGGGACCCAGAAGGGAGAGAGATAGAGAGCATTATCACCTTGGCCGAGCATCAGGAGTTAGAAAAAAAACAAAAGAGTGGGAGAAAGAAAAGAAGGTCCATGGGCAAATTCATCTTCCCCTGCTACAATCAATCTCTGGCCAAAAGAAATACACAATAACTAGGCAGGAAGAGGCCAAGATTAATGGGACACCGACATCTCCACTGACCAGCATCCACCTCCACCCAGTACTACCTCTCTCTCTCTCTCTCCCTCACCCTCTCACATGCCCTCTTTCTTTCTGCAGCCTGTCTCTCTCACCCCATCCCTCTTTCTCCCCTCACACTTTTGCTCTCCCTCTCCCAGAAAAATCCCCCTTTTTTTCCATGCACGCCACCCCAACCCCTCCTCCCTCCACACACACCTTGTCTCGGCCACATGCAGTGATCTATTGTTTCTGCTGACTGTTTTACAAGCGCATTAGCAAGCTTTAATGAGAGCAACCAGTCACTGAACAAAATGCATGCAAGGGCAAACAAGGCCAGGCATGCCCACTAACTCTCTGCTCTCTGCTATAGAAAAAAGTGTATTTCTGTCAATACTGAGAATTATATTTTGAATTCCATTTAACTTCTTCAGTTTGCTGGATATACATTTTAAATATTAAATTAAACATTTATATGTCTGGAAAAAATGGCTTAAGGGAACTAATTAACATCAGATTAATCATTTTCATATTCAGGGGAAGGAATGGACATCTTTACATCAAAACATTACATTGAGAGACCAGGTAATTCCTTAATTAATTATCAAATAACAATACCTTCTAGGTTTATTTTCAATCAGTACTACTGTAAATGTGCCAGCCAGCTAATTTTGAACTGCAGTTTCTTAAGAACCATCAACACAATTATATTTACAGCTACAACAACAACAAAGAGAATTATCAAAACATCATCACAGGCCATGCAGAACTGGAGCAACGAAACACTGGGACAATGATACAACAACAACCATATTAGTACATATAGCGATGGAAGCAGCCTGAAGTGACAAAACAGAGAAAGCAACCGTCTACTTTTTCTGATCTACAGCACAACAGTTAACATAGTTATAAAATAAAATAGAATAATCAATATGTTGATCTGGTTTAAAATGATAAAATATGCAGTTATAAACAAGGGACAGGCAAAAGTTGGAAGACCATTAAATGAAAAGTTATCAGATTGTTGATGAAAAATATTAATAATTAACTAGTCCATGTATAGATACATACAGGACCTACCCATACCATGCAAGATCATCCCCTCTGGTAACAGCACTGCACAAGACAATACAACAGTAAAATGAGGAAGTGCAGTAAATACCAAGGCCTGTTGAGTGATGGTGAAGAAAAACACAACTGGCTGAAGGAGCTGAACTGGAAGATGATCACATGGCCCCATCACAGAGCAGATCATGTAATTCTGTAGTTAAACCAAGTGATGAAGGAGCCTTGGTCTTTAACATCAAGCTAAGACAATAAGAGTTGGGCTTTTCCTCCCCGAGGAGCCCTGAGAGGCTGCACATACACAAACAGCATAGGTTTCACTGTCGTACATTTTGCTTGAGCCAAGCTTGTATTGTAGGGGGTATTATCATTGCATTCATTTATAATTTCACTGCAAAGATTGTTGGACTGATTCTTGTGTATACATATGAAACACGCCAGGTTATATATGGTTATTTACATTATTGATCGTATTTTACCTCTGAATAAAATAAATAAGAAAGCACCTCTTTAAGAAAAAAAATGCAAACACAGCCTTGAAAAAGCCTGTTTCTCTTTAAATACATTTTTTAAACTTTATTTCTTAGGGTGTTTTCACACAGGCAGTGTTTAGATCGGCCCAGTTGAACTTTGGGCTGGGGTGTGTTTGAGTCAGTGTGAACACAACAGTTGCACTTGAGAGTGCACCTAAACAGCCACCCTGAAGAACATTTTAAAGGCTGATTATACATCAAACAATAGTCAAAATTTGAAGATAAAAATTAATTTCTTTTTCACTAAAGAAAAGTGTCAACCAACTGTCAATCAGTCAGTACTGGCCCACTTATGGCTCTAAAATACTTTCTAAGAGATTGTGCATCCAAGTGGTAAGAAAACGGTATAAACTAAAAGTTTTTAAACACAGCCAAACTTTGCTTTCACATAAAGATTAAATTATACTTGTTTGCTTTAATATAAATATAAATAATTTATCTTCACAGACCTAGCACTGCTTTATGTGATGTGTACCATAGATCCAGGTCATGATGATTTATGCTGGCCTACAAAGGCCTGTAAACTCCCCTCCTGCATATAAAAAGGTGGGAAAACTGAGTTTCACCGAGTTCAGCCTCCAACACATTTCTAGTAGGCATAAAAGTACAGGAGATAACAAGGATAATAAATGAATCTATAATCTATCTGTTCCTTATCAATATCATAGGAAAGCAGTACAATCAGACACCCAATGGGGAGGACTTTGGTTGTAGCAAATGGGATATACTGTGAGTCATTATATATATACTGCATATCAGAGTAATCATATCTGCTTCATTGTTTTACAGTGCATGCAGCCGGTCCTCCTATAAGTAACCGGTCATACTCAGGTGATAACAGCAAACACAACCCCAGCTGCCCAATGGGAGAAAATAACAAGTGTGCACATGGTGAGTGTGTTCATGGCCATATTTGTTATCTCTGTTTTTGGGTTACATGTGTGTCTCTGTCTGTGTGTGTAGGTGTTGGTGGTTAGTGTGTGTGTGTTTTTCTATGGGCCCAAGAGATCACAGAGGATGCAAGGACTGAGAGAGAGCAGGGCCCCAGCCCACAGAGGTAAAAATTCATTTCTTGAGAGCTATATATCAACGGGCATTTGTTTAATGAGCGCCAGAGTGGAAAGATGTATAGAACATGTCAGGCGTCCACTTGCAATGCGTTGTGGGTAGCAGATAGCATCACAGAGTGTGACCGCTCACTCTATCTCCCTGCTCGCCTCTTTTATCTCCAGCCTCCCTCTCCCCATTATAAATGAGAGACAGAGGGGAACAAGAGGTAAAAATAATGGAGAAGAAAAAGAGAAGAAGAAAAAAAAAGATATTCAAAGTCTGTCTGCACCAGCACTCAAATGTCTACCCATATTTGAAAACACTGTAAGTTGCATGTGTGAATAAACAAACATGAAGTAAAACAAGATATAACAGCAGCAAAGAAGAAAAAACAAGTCTGTTGTTTATATGATATGTGTAAAAAAATGGAGAAATGGAAGTGGAGAGATGTGAAGTTGCGAGGGAACAGATTTTCTATAGTAATTTGTCTTAGCCAGGTATCAGCAGCTGATCTGAATTAATTTGTTTTTTTTATCAGTCACATCACAGTATGAGTCTGACATACACACACATAAACACACGCATGCACATACAGACACATCGGCATGCTCCCTGGCATGCCTAACTAACCTGTATTTCCCCTCCTGGCAGGTCCCTCTGCCTTTGTTAAGATATGTAAATGGGATGCATGGGGAGGACATGTGGGTAATTAATTGTAACTGGGGGGATAATGTTGCGCTGTCAGAGATGTCTCTGGTTTGTGTAACATTTTTTAAGAGTAATGTGGTTAAACTGGGAGTGTCTGTTAGCGCTCAGTCTTAATTGTGCCGTGCAGGGAATGCTAAGGCTTAGCTATCCTGCTCCTCTCCCTCCCAAGTTCTTTGTCTTTGTGTGTGTGAGTGTGTGTGTGTCACTAGTCTCGACACAGAGAGGGAGAAATATATTATCCTAACTTTGTGTGCAAACAACCACAGTTCTTTGCCAGTTGTAAAAATTATAGTTTTAATGGAACAAGGTAGTCTCAGTGGGGGGATTTTACTACTGAAATCACAATTCCCCATCCAAAGTCAATTTTGACTTACCTGATGTTGCAGATTAAATTCTTCTTTTCAAATAAGACAAATGGAAATGTAACACTAAGATTACTTATCTCACAAAATAACAACTCAGTCCAATAAGAGGTGGAGTTTCCAACAAAGTAAATGATGTGTAATGTCAGTGTCATTTGGGTCAACGTCAGTGGTGCCAAGACTGACAGAGTTACCGTAGACTTTGGAACATAACATAACAAGTAGTTACACTCCTATAATCAATCATTCTTTTAATCTGCTTTAACAACTGACATAATAAACTACATTTCAGGAAGGAAATATTGCAGTTTTGCTACAGTACATTTATTTGACGACACTATTTGAAGACACAAATGATAAATTGTTATAGGTTAAATTATCAAACAAGCAATAAAGCTGTTAAAATTAACTGCACTAACCCAGCCAACTAGCCAAAAAAAATAAAGTTTCGGCCTATTGGTATTATCAACACTTAATGAACTCCAGTTTATAGATAACTGCAGCTTTACTCTGCAGTCGTTTAGCAACAGCTGATTAATATTTGCTAGCAAGTTAGCTCTGGTATTTCAGGACTTGCTAATGGAGCTAATATTAGTTACCTGTTACAGTTAAAGGCTCAACTCGCTGATATATACTATATCTTCACTACTTATGCACTTCCCCTATATCATGAACTGAACCCTGCACCTTGAAGAAGACTGAAGGTAGTGATCTTCATTGTTTTTTTTATAATAGTCACCTTTCATGTAGCTCTGTTTTGGTCTCCACTAAGCCCTGGGAAATATATCCAGCTCTTGGACACCAGGGGAGTAATTTCTTGTGAATTGATTAATTTGCTACTAAAGTTAAAATATGGCTTTATTTGAGTAAAATTCTTCCACCAAGGTTCACGTAGTGTCAACATATTGAAAAGGAAGCTGATTCTGCCTGGACTAAAAGTATAAATATATACCAGCTCCAGGGGCACATCACTCCCACCGATCCTGACCTTTGTTGTAGACCTTTATGAAACCAAAAAAAAAAAAAAAAAATAGCTCCAGTTGTATACAACAGTTCAACTGCCCACGAAAAAATTCCATATTTTGTTGATTTGAAGTGACGGGGTCCCTGCAGCAGACGGATATTAAAATGATCAGTATTAATACATTGTACAACAGTTATTGTACAACGGATACATAATGGAACATGGAAATGGAAAATTTCAAAATGAAACTACCTACAAATTAGGAAAGGGCATGAAAACCTTTTTGGGTGACCAGCTTGAAATTTCCACAGCAAATAACCAATCAAATTGTCTGAGACTATGAAAAAAGAATTTCAAGAAACATGCTTTGTCTCTTAAGAGAGACAGATGTCTGAGGCTAGTCTGGAGCTGACATGACAGCTTGTGTTGGGCTGAAAGCAGGTGGATTCTTCATGACAATAACAGTGCAAAGATATTACATACAACACTAAATAATTATACACAATGATTGGATGAGACAGCCTCTCCCCTCTGATGCTTCTTTTTCACAAGCAAGAGCACTTTCTACAAACAATGGGCCTGTTCCCAGCACATCAACAACAACATGCTTTTTCTCTCACTATCCATCTTTCTCTCTCACACATACAGTGTCAGCTAAAGCATGTTAACACCAGCAACTCTACCAGGGTGTGAAAGCCCATCAGTGTACGTATATGAAGTCAGTGTGCGAAGAAAAAAATGACAGTGGATACTACGGTCACACACAATTTACAGACACAGACATTGTTGAGACTGTGTTATACTGGAGCTAAAAGCTTATCCAGGTCCCTCTTCCATGAAAAGTTGTCCTCAGCACCCCTGGAGCTGACTCCAGACAGCGTTTGGTACAGAAAGTGAGAAATTTTTTGAAAGGCACAGATGTAACACTGATTTTGTCAAAGTCATTCAATTACATTTTGTGTGTTTTGTGTGTCTTGTGATTTTGGAACTTTTGTCAACTGATTTACTCATAAGACCTCTAGTTTTCAACAGAACTTGAAAGAAAATCTTTCCCTGAATCTCAGAATTTTTTTGGCCAGTAAAAAAGCACCTATGAATAAATATATTTTTATTTATCTGAACAGAGGAAAAACCCTTGTGTTGTGTTTTTGCCAAGTATTTCAAATTTCAAATGGCCGAAGTAGAAAGAAAGTAGAAAGTGGAACAGAGGCTCTGTTACAAACAGGACATGACTTCATCATCCTACAACCCTAAAATGCGGGTGGAGCCATGCAGTCAGCACTGAGAGCATTGGTTTAGTCCACCTGCCTATCAAAACCTGCCATCCAGAGGAACTCCCCTGTTCATGTCACCTCCATTGCACTTCCCTGCCCTCTCAGTTTCCTCTGTTTTGATATGTCCAGTCCAGACCTTTTAATACATGTCAAATTCCCCGGGCTTGTTGTGTCAAACTCACATCCACTTCCTGTGCCCATGATATTTCTTGGTTTCAGTTGGTACCTCAACTTCCTTGATGGTCTCCACTGTCACCCCTCATCTCCCTCTGTCACCAGTTTAGGTCTCTTAACGTCCCCCAGAGATGATGGCAATGAGGGGTGATAGAACATAAGGTGACAAGATGGAGCAGTGTGTGTGTGTGTGTATGTTTACAAAGTAGTGGCCAGTCAGGCAGTGTGTGGTGCGGTGGCCTGAGCGCAGCAGGAGCTGTCCTCAGAGTGACTCGTCTTCTTTCATTCTTTCATGTGCAGCCGTCCTTCACCTCAGGGGACAGCTGGGAGAAAGATGAAAGAAACAGGCTGAAAAAAAAGGCAGAGGGGAGGAGGTGTGTGGGAGGGGAAGGAAGTTTAGTTAAGGGGGTGTTAGTGAATCAGACTATCAGTAGTGTAACCTGAAGTTCTATCAGTGAATCAACAGTAAGCAGAGAGATAGTCTAGACTGATATATGAATTATTTTTTACATGTTGCAACTTGGGTTTCGTGTTTTTGCTTTTTTTCCTATCAGTTATAAAAATGTCAAAAGTTGAAGGTTAGAACTTAGAAGTAGAGGTGAAAGACAGGTACACACCAAGATGGATCCCCCACTCTGAGTCTCCCTCCGCCGGTCTTCATTTCATCCTCCCAGACCAGCAGTGCAGACGTTAACCTTCCTTCACCTTTACCACTCTGTGCAATATCCATTCATCCATCCTCAACACTTGCATTCTATCCATTAACATGTTTAATGGCACATTGTTGTGGCGTGGTCCTTGCTAGTGAAAACTGTTTTATAATGTGATTTTTGAATGTCTGTATTTTCTAAAATGTTAAAGTTAGCAGCCAGCTTCCCAGTTTCCTCCTGTGGAGTCATGAAGAAGCATCACGGCTACTTTCAATTCAGTTCTGCTTGTTAATTGAGATTCATGTGGTTTCCCTGTTTTTAGTCCTGGCTGCTTTTATTTGCTTACTGAAATAATGTTTGTTCATGGCAAGTTGCACTTTTATTTAACAAGAATAACCCCTCCATACCTCATAAAGACCCTTCACTGAGACTATTTCCTAGGATTCATGCCCACAGCTGTGCAGTCCCGGGCTGGGTCAGCAGGGCCCATATATCTCCCTGTGTATTTACAGCGTTTTCTGCATCACTCTCTTTGTCCCTTCCCAGGTAGCTGTTTTCCACCAAATGAACAATCTTTATAGACGTGCGTCCGCCATAACAGGCTTGATTTCCAGCACCGGCGTGGGTTGTGTAAGTCTCTGGGAATTGTCAGACTTCCCACTCGACAAATCAGCCCTAACGTATGATGTTTCGGGTGCAATTTTTATTCCTGTTTGACTGGCCAACTACCCAGAGGTAATGGGATGTTGGAGGCGGAAGAGGAAAGCCGCTGGTGGGAAATGTGTTTGCGCCACTTGTGTGTGCGTGTGTGTTTGTGTGATTGATCGATGCAACATCCACTCCCCATTTATATCCCACTTATTCGGAATTGGTTAAGTTTAGGAAAAATGAATCTCCGAGAAAAAAAAAAAAACACAGAGAGAGAAGGAGAGTGTGAGAGAAGAGATATGGTGGCAGATTACAGTGAAGCGAGCTCGTACATCTAAGATGGGGCCCGGGTGTCCATGATGGAGGGGCTGTGAATTGTCTGTGAACATTAAGTTATCTAAATGAAAATCAATAATGTGTGTGTGCCAGTGTCTTACCCGTGAGCAGTGTCCGAGGACAACAACCAGCAGAGCAAAGGGGTGGGCAACGAGCTGCATATGTGTGTTTGGCATGAAGGGCATGGTACAGTACAACATTACATAGACAGCCCACTCGTCTCCAGGATTAATCATCCAAAATCAACAATGTAGAGTGGGAAATGCTCTTTCGTATTACATCAAACATACAGAAACATGCATGGGTGTTTGTGCCCTAGAGGAAGCACAATTTGCATATATTTGTTTGCATATACCGAACAGAAGCCCACTTCAATACTTCTCCAACAGGGGCCGCTGGAGAAATCTTTTGCCAGTCATGGTTGAGCACCTCTCACCTGTCAGCATCTGTAGAATCAGTTAATTCCACCTGCGGTTAGCCTAATGCTGGCTGGTGTAAGGAGAGTCACCACGCTGCTTGAGCTCACTGCTTTGAGATGCAGCTGAGGCATCATCAGGTGCTAGTCTGTGCTTTTTGCTCGCTGATAATGAGGCTCAGGGAATCTACACAATCTCTAGTTTAAGATGAGGTGTGAATAATCTTGCATAAACGTGCTTTGCGATAAAAACTCAGGAACTCAACCCAGCTCCAACCTGCTTCACCTCTGTCGTGGTCAGCTCCCACGAAAACTACTATGGACACCCACTCCACTTGGGTAAAATTGTGAGAATTGTTAATATCTACCTATTTTGAAAAAAAATCAGGATATAGTGTCTTTGACATAGGACTCCAAACTGAAGATTTGGAGCTTAGAGCGGGCTGATGTGCTGTCACCACCTTGGCAGAGCCTGACCAGATCATCCAAAATTGAGTCTTGATGAAATGTAAATGTAAGATTTATTATGTAAGGGATAATGCAGAGTGAGCAGGTTGTTATAGGGCCTTCAGGATGGATAGAACCTCTCTGCTTCACATCACAGTTCTATCCATCCTGTTGGGGTTTATTTCTCAATCCCACTTATTACACAGATACCTACTAGTGAAATAAATAATTTGGGACAAAATTTTAGTTAAAATGCAATCTTATTGATCTATGAATTACCTCTGAAAAAAAATGCCCACAGCGGTTGAATCTGCACCCTAGCGGTGAATCAATGAAAACTTTAATTTATTATTCAAATTAAACTGGATGTTGCCATTAATAGTGAAATGAGATGGGGGAATGTGACTTCTTTGGTGTTTGTGTTTGTCTTGTACAAAAGCTGTGAACAAAAACTGACAAAACTGTGAACAAATTTTTTAGAAGTCGCCATAATTATCATACAACACTTTACAGGAGCGATCCGCCATTGTTGCCTAAATTGGAGGACAGGAAATTCTCCTGGGAATCGTCAGCCATTAGTCATGAATGAAGGGTTTCAATCTCTTCTCTCTTTTTCTAATTTTTCTGAAGCAGTAGCCTGGCCGATCAGAGCACCGTCCTATAGCAACGGTCTCTTATACATAGCAATGGTCTATTGTACAGAAATAACAGACCTTAGAATGCAGTGATTGACCAATCAGAATACAGCATGTGTAATAAAGAAAATTACATACAGCTATCAAGGAGGAAAATACATCGAGACACCAAGACAATTTTTAGTACCAGTACCAATTGAGAGTCTGAGGATTGATTCACTTTTAGAGCCATTCAAAGAACTGCAGTTTTTGTAAACTTTTTCAGCCCCCACAATTTACTTCTAGGTCTCAACATGTTATAAGTAATGTTCAAAATTTTAAGTCAAAAGTATATTTTCATCACACCGGCCAGTTGGTTACTTCACTGGTGTATTATGATGTATTACTGATCAGCATAACTGCAGAAATACCTTGGTACACAAGTCATAAGGAAATGAACCTATGAAAGTGGTGAAATATATTACACAGTGTCATCAAATGAAGTGGGTTTGTTCACGTTAATACCACAACAGATAAAGTTTACATATAGATTTCACTATCTTCAGCTTTAAAAGTGCTCACAAATCAACTAGATACAGATGGCCTGAGAGGAAGACCTAGTTGGCAAGAGGCAGCCCACGGGTGGGAATGTGGGAGTAGACAGAGTAGGACAGTGTATTAGGGAGGTAGACGTTCTAATGTTAGCCCTCCTATTCTCATTTCCCTGACTGTGTACTGCTGCTGCTGCTGCGGAGAGAGAGTGAGAGAGAGAGAGAGAGAGAGAGAGAGAGGGAGAAAGGAAATTTCTCCATTTCAGAGGCAGTCAGGCAGAGGACAGGAGAGCGGGAGTATAAATCAGCCCCAGT
>OMNW01018791.1:0-15430 GCA_900303245.1 Selene dorsalis | reverse complement strand
AAAGAAAGGAGGAGGGGGGGGGGGGGGGGGGGGTGGTGTAGAGAGTGTCAGTGAGGGCTTGGATGACAGAGGAATAATGTCTTTTACTGTATGTCCCTCTCCACCCAGCCCAAGTGTGCCATCTAAATCTACCTTCACTCATTTAATGTCACACAATCCCACCCCTTCGATGAACCCAGCCGTGTCCACACTCCCACGCACGCACACACACACACACACACACACACACACACACTTCCAGCTCCTCTGAAGAATTAGAATTGCCCCGACTCCATCTCCCAGCAAAACAGTGTCTGATTTGGCAAATGGTCAAAGTGGCCATTATCTGGCAACAGAGAGGCCATATCGAGATGAGCCTGAGGAGGAGGAAGGGGGGAAGAAGGAGAAGGACAAAGGCAAAGTAGGGGACGAGCGACAAATTAGCCCATTGAGAAGTTAGAAAGTGCACTAACTAACCAGAGGAAAGAGAGCATTACTATGAGAGGCAATCATAAGGAACCATGTCATGAAGGAAAGAAACGTTTTACAATGTGTCCAGGAACTGTAGTAATGATATACAGTGCAAACTATATACTCAAAGACATGTACACAGAGATTTCTGACTTTATTACTGCAGCATAAATATTCTCCTAGTCAAATTAAAACACATTTTAAAGATAACATATGTAATTGTATATTTATGTGAGTCTGTTTATGTGCTGCAGTGTGTTTGAATGCATTGGTATGCATGTATATCTGCAGTACCTCAAAATATAAAGCAATGATGCAACCAATCCTATGAGGTTATGGTGAAAAAGATAGCAAGGGAAGCAGCAAAGAAACGCAAAGTTTATGATTGTCACAATGACAACATAAATATATGCTATTTGTTAAATAAAATGAATGTGTTCTTTGATCTTAAAAAAAAATGGCCTAAGGTGCTTTTGCCCATTAAATTAAACAGAAGATGCATTTCTGAAACGGTATAAATAATGGTGATAGTATTTTTGAAAATGGAAGTCAAATTAAATGGATGTTGTTTTGTTGTAGTTTCTGTCTTTCTCTCTCGCTCTCACACACACGCAGGTCAGATCAGGTTTATGTCCACAGTTTTACTCAGGCCTCCCGGAGCTGTGTTTCATCTTAAGTGAGTTTATTCAAGGCAAGTCACTGTTTTTTTCTTTTTTGTTTGTTTGTTTTGTTTTGTGTTTTTTTTTCCTAAAAGAAAAGAAGGAGAGAAAGGTAAGCAAAGAGAGAGAGAGAGACAGAGTGGGAGAGAGAGAACACCAGCCCATAGCTCGCCCACAGGACACATTTAGTAATCCCTCCAATGAAGGCCCAGTGATGGTTACCAGACCTGCAAATACCCCTACAAACACACATACATACACACATACACAATCCATTTTTATTGTATTTGGGTCTGCAGCGTTGTATTTCCTGCCCTCTCTTAGCGCCACACACACACCACACTCGAAAACAAAAATCCATATTATCGACCGGCCAGTGTCACCACAATTATTCTTTTGAAACAGCCATTGAAAACAAATTACATCTGCACTGCGTTTTCATCCGATTGCTCTGGGTGAGCAATGCTCAACGGCTGGGTCGGCCCTGCCTTTGCCGACCCGCAGACCCCTCCCCATAGGTTTGCTGTCTATAGCACAGTGTCGCTAACGACTGGACTCGCTCTCTCTTTCTCTCTCTCTCTCTGTCTCTCTCTCCCTGTGTGTGTGAATATGTGTTACAATATGGTGGCGGTTCTGGAAGAAAGAACTAAAAGAAGTTAGGAGGAGTAGAGGTTTGAATTAGATAATAAAGGAAGCAGGGACATATTATTCTGACTGTCTAATTCATAAACCATGTTTCTAACTCTGAAATCACTGTTACATTAAAATACTGTTTATTGTCAGTATTTTAATGTCATACCTCATTGATGTGGTGCTTGTTGCATCTATTTAATTTACAGTGTAACGGCACACTGTAGCTTTTGTTTGTAAACTCTTAATACATAAAAAAATAAAGCTGCCAAATGAATGCTGGGAAGTAAAAAGTGTGATATTTGAGTAGATGTAAAAAGTAACATCCAAATGGAAATACTATGCATGAGTACAGTATATATATATTGTAACTTTACTCCATTGATCATGAATACATATAGAACAGTGGTCAGTCAGTTTAATGGTTCAACAGACAATCTGTTTGCGACTGTATTAGTAATCAATAGTTTGCTTGTTTAACACTTGATGGTTTCAGTTTATCAAATGCGAAGTTTTGCATCTTTGACTAATCTCGTGTTAAACTCAGCATCTTTTGAACTGACGGCCCAACAAGTCGAGAAATTTTAAGGTATCACTTGGTGTAGTCTGGAACACTGAAGCTGATATTTTTCTCTATTTGATCAGTTTTACAAACCAATCAATTTACCTATTGATGGAGAAAATCATCCAAAGATTTATGAAGAATCGCTTTTGTATTTTACTTTAAATGTGAACTGGTTTGTTTTTGATAAAATGATTGTTTGTCTGCCCTTTAAAATAATCATATACTGAAGACTATTATGGTCATTGATTATTCTGTGAAAGCTATTCTGAGGGCCAGCATGATTGCCACACCACCACCGCACCACTATTACCTCTAACTGTGTTACTCCATCTAACAGTATTAGCCCACTGCTCTGAAGCACACAAGCCTCCTTCCAATAGCATCGGTCCAGTGGTGCCATGTGACAGTGGGAGAAAACAACAACTAATATCCAGCCAGCACAGTTGGTAATTAATCCTGGCTCGGCTTCCCTCAGCCGAGAAGTACAGCAAAGGCTAGAAGGCAGGATCCCTTTGTTAAGCTTTGACCACACAAGTCACCTCACTGGCCCTCCCGAAGCGGGGAAACGCCAACTTTGGAGTATTAAGAAAACCAATAGCCTTGTTGACATGAACACGGAGGCCTAACCCCCGCAGCCTCCTCATATGAAGCATTGATTTTTCTGTCCGGCTGCGGCACTAAGACCATTCATTCTCTATGGCCAAACCCAAGACTTACACAGATGCGAGATCCCTACACACACACAGACACACACACACAAGCCCCAGACAACACACACAGGGCCTGGCTAAATGCTCCTTTCATCCTCTCAGTCTGCCTTGGGGGTGGAAAGTTGAGGATTAAAGTCACCTCTCCTCCTCCAGGTTTCACCATCACTCCAGCACTGAACTAACACGGGGCACAAGAATAAACCTGGAGATGTGCACACAATGTGGCCCACAGAGAGGCCAAACTTGCAAGGGATCGACTTCTTGCAATATGACAACGTGTGCTATTATAACACAGATGCAATTCACACATTCTGGCACAGGTTTCACAGTTTGATAATTGGTAACCTCTGTGGCTCAGTGGGAAGTTGTTTTGTCTCATTCTTTTGTGGTCTCTCTCATTTCCCTGTTCTCTCTTTGGATCTTCACTGTCTAATTTTCTCTGTAGCGAGGATTAAGTGTTTCTTTCTTTTAGCCTCTTCATCCAGTTTCTACTTCTCACTGTGGTAGAAACTGGCCAAGAACAGAAAACATTATTATACATCCTTTTCTAGGCCTGATCAGCTAGCTGCAGATAAATTGTGTAAAATACTGACAATAACTTGAACAGACAGCATTAACTGACATGATCTGAATGTGTGATGCAAGAATAAATCAAAGAAAAAAGGCTGGAATAGAGCAATGGGGGGAAGAGCAACCATTAGCTCAATTAGCATTGGCACATTAGCAAAAGTGCAATATCACAAACGCACAATTGGCTCGGCTCCCTTCAGGACACGCTGTAAGACATTCATAGGCATTAGCATAGGGTGAGCTAACGAAGAAAAAAGACGAAAGGAAAGGAAATTAAAAGAGCAGCAGGTTTTCAAAGCGCTGTTTTTTTTTTCTTTTTTTTAACCGATGACATTAAACATTTATAAAAGGCTCCCTCAGTATGATGAGCAGCGTGGTTGTAGGGAAGATGTGGTGCAGTAAATCGCGGGGGGAAACAAGAAGTCACACTTCTATTTTTGTTTGCCCTGTCTCTGCCTGCATGTCTTGTAGAGAACATTCTTCTCTGTAGTATGCAAAGAAAATCAAAGAAAATCAAACTATCATAATGTGTAAATAACCCAGCGGCCCATTTTGGAAGGCAATTCCTAGCATCCAAAATCCCACTTAGTTGTAGTGAGGGTACATACCTGCATTATATATATGTGTGATTTTTTTAAAATATATATTACATTCAGAACCATGCTTGGATATATTTCTGTCTATTGCAATGGCAGCTACTGGTCTCTCAAAAAAGGGAAACTCATTTTTGGCCTACATCATAAAATCTGTCAATTTACTTTCTGCCCTCTGCTGCTTTTCAAGAAAGTGGTCTGTGACAGTATGAATAAATAAACAAACTTACAAAACTTTATTAAACTGAAACAAGGAAATTTTGTTCTATTTACAGTGTTTGATATATGGAAATGGGCAACATTGTCAAGCAAATACCAAGAAATGCACTTCAGTTTGTCTCTTGGCTTCACTTGCAAAATCTGCAATTGGCCTGAACTTGAAAATGCTCTGGTGCCAGTCTATATTTCAAAATAGCTGTCAATCAAAAAGGGATTCAGCCTTTAGACAGATCCTCCAATCATCATGCAGAAGCCCAGTGTCCAGGCCCACTCACTGCTCTATTCACTCCCAGAGAGAGTGAGCGTCCATGGGAGGGACAAAATTGCAGCAACGATTCTATACCGCCCCATTGAAGTTCATGGACGCTGAGCTTCAACGGATTTAATGCACTGAGATGCTACGGCACTGTATGAGAAGGAAATTGCATCAGTCAACCAGTGATAATTAGCTGATTGTGAACGAACTCGTCTTAGAGTTAAATGCATTCTGACGCATTTTTAGTCAATGAAATATAAACACAACGGTACATATTTGACCATTTATTTTTTGACATTTAAGAGAAAGCGGAGCTTCCCTTGCAGTCTTAGAGCAATCATGTTTGTCTTTCTGTCTATTTGGTAATGAAACAGTCAATGCTAATGTTTGTTATGTAGCCTGTGCAGCTAACAGTTTTTACGGTTTCAGCCAAGAGATTACAGTAGAGTGATGTTATGATACTTGCTCATTTTCCTCAGCAAGATAATCTTCACTAATGAACATAACTTTAATGGATTTTGAAGCCTAAATACAATCACCAGAAGTAAAAAGTTTATGTTAGGTTATTATAAATTAACTGACTTCAATATTGCCCAGCTAAACTCACTTAGACACACTTACCTCTTCTTAGCAACCACCCTTTTTAAGTGATATAAAGACACCATCACTGGAAATTTCACTGACTTATTTTATATCCCCTGAAGCTGCCTTGAGCTTGTGTTAACCACTGACCTTCATTGAAGCACACCAAAAAAACCCTAGATGTTGGAACAAGGGAACAAGGAGTGCTACAATGCAAACTAGTTTCAAATGTTTTGGACTCATACCTGCAGCACTCTGTATATCCTGGACATTGTGAAAGCTACAATGATGTAGTATTGAAAAATAATGAGACAGTCTGACAAGGTCAGGGCCGGCAAGTTAGCATGCTAACTTCAGTTGATAATAAAAAGGGATGGAAATAGAAGAAAAACTTATACTAACAATGGTATTGCTTTTCATCACTGGTGACAGCTCATAGCGACAGAAATCTGATGTTGAATTTGCAATGTTTCTTCTACACTGACATATCAAATATTAGTATACATAAATTCACAAATAGTGCACAGCAATAGCAACACACATTAAGCAATCATTAGTAACATCAGCAGCCATTTCTTTAACTTCAGGTCTGCTGAGGCAGGAAACAGAGGTCTAAGCCCTTGATTATTTGCGTGCAGCCAGTTGCCGAGACTATTCAAAGTAATTCTGATGGTATATGAATACAATATAGAGTACTGGGTTAATAATCATTTATTCCTGTTAATGCGATAGTGGTTAGATGTTTGAAAACAAACTAAATTACATATAAAAAAAAAACATCAAACAAAAGCAACAAAATCATAATGCATGAGACAAAACACTGAGGCAGGTACTTGTTTAAAGACAGCCACAGCCTGACTAATAACCTGTGATAACAGGTTATTAGTCAGGTTCATTTTCAGCCCTCACAGAGGCTTTGACATCAGTTGCTAGGAGCACTTAATTAGTCATATTGATTGAAGAAATGCAATTGTTATTTTGGTACTTTCAAGTTTGTCATCATTTATATTTGGAGAAGATTTTGGCTGTGGCATGACAAGATGATGTCTTAAGTCTTAATCCAGTCTACAATAAGGCTCTGAGTGGCTCGAGGGCTTTTAGAGCCATAGAAACAACTGTCAATCAGCAGCCAACCTCTGAATCTGAGAAAAAGTGGAGACGTGGTAGAAGATTCAATTTCATCTTATTGTTGTACTCCATTCAGAACCTCATTTGGCTGCTACTACATGTTTTAGTGTCTTGTTGTTTATTTGTTTGTTTTTTGTTTTTTTAAAGGCTGAGAAAAACATGTTTGTCTTCAAGTTTTGACAAAATTAAACATTACCCCAGAATAAAGCAAAGCAGAAATTCCTCTCCCCTTTCATCTCTGACCCTGATGGACTTGATTTGTTTGTGGCAACAGTTTCAGAGGATCCATTTTTCTGCAATCACTAAAGATTGCAAATTAAACCATAAAACAGAATTGACATGTATTGCAGGTTGCATACTGCTGGATCTCAGTTTGACATGAAGTCTGTGTTGCTTTAAAAAAAAAATGCATCTCTTTTTATTGAAAAAGTAAAATCTGTGTAACATATGAGTGTTAAAATAATCCTAAACCGGGACTCAGCTATACAGACAGATCCTTCAAGTCATCCCCAACTATCATTTTTCCATTGCTTGCCTTGTGATCATTAATGTAATTAATCCTCACTATTTTTCTCTCTTCTCCCCTCCTTTGTCTTTCATGTCTTGTCTCTATTGTCTTCTTCAAAGTAGCAGGTTGAAGCACAGAAACCACTCACTTCATCTACTGCGTTTTCCTTTCATAAAGAGCCAAAATCTCTCAGCACCAAATCAGACCTGGATCCACATCAAACTTTGACGGATCCAAGTTTTCAGACACTTTGTATAGGCTTTTACACAAGCATGATGTTATACACACATGTGCTGTACAGACACCCACACAAACAAATGTGCTCACAAACATACACTATATGCATCTACCCATGTATCTATATACACCCGCACACACAGTGAACACGTGGACTCATATACTCATATATTGAAGATAAATGTGAGCAGTTGTAAGAAAAAAAAAGCAACCTATCAAAAGTCTGAACCAGGTTTAAGTACAGCACATGAACCCATTAATCAAATAGATGATGTTTTTACTCTGAAGAACCAGTCATGGGAGTCTCTGATGATTGGAGGAGGAAATGTTGGATGGCAAAGAGTCAACAAAATACCATGATGCATAGATCAGTGTGTGTCATGAGAAAATAAATTGAAGGATAGTTTTAATTTGAGAGAAGTCTTATTTTTGTAGCTGTGACCATGGCTTTCATTAGTTATGATAACATTGTCTTTTCAAAGGTGAGGTTTGGGACCGCAGGAACATTTCTACACCAAAGCCCATCATGAAAATTACTTGAATGACAGTAAAAACAACACACAAGCGGTGCATTGGAATTTTCAGTGTGTTCGTCAGATGCCGTGACATCGAAGAGATGTTATTTTACTCCATATTAGGTCTGTTTTTGCTGTAGGTGTGTGTTCTGGAAGGAGGGAGAGGAAAACACACTTATTCTACTTGGCCTTTACTTTGCATTTCACAGTTCTTTCCAGTTGTCCACATCGCACTTTCGCTACCCTCAGCTTCACACTTGTTTATCACGCCAGGGCCTGGGACCTGTGTGCCGCATTACATTCCAGTGGTGCAGACAGCAAGAATGTGACACGGATCTCGATCACAGAATCGCTTTGGGGACGCACATGGCTCATGGAAGCAAATGCCATTAATTTTTTCTTTTTTCAACCTCTTTTCAACATGCTGCGTTGGCTGCTCAAATTGCAGATAGGAGGAGTTCAGGAAAAGGCGGACGTTGTTGCTGCCCTGGGATATTTATCCCGGGAAAAATTTCAGTCGAGATATTGTCTGAGCTCTCCTTAACTCTGACAGAGAAAAAGAGAAAATGCTAAGGGAGAAATAAAAATTATAATCACAGTATGCTTGAGGGAAATGCATACAGTTCAAGAGGAAAAAATGACCATTACATCCAGATATTTTTTCTGTGACAAACTGAAAAGAAACCAGGATTGCACTTTAAGTAATCAGACCATGTTCCACTGAGACTGTAGGAACATTGTGTTAATGCAGCTTAATCTCTAATGCCGAGGGGATACACACTGCACACACTGTGACTAGATGTGTCTTTGTCGGACTCTGGCTGGTATTATATTATGGAAAATGGGATTTGGAATTAGGGTCATTCCACAAACATGAAATGCACTATGATTTACAACAAAGCAATGCACTGTTGTTTCAGGGGTCATCAATATAAAAATGTGCAAAAGTACAATAAAGGAAATCATGAGTTTCCTGTCAGAATCAACCAATTGGAAAATCCCTGACAAATGTGCAGCTTTTTTTTTTTTGTCTTAGTTATCAGTTCAAGTAAAAGTATGCATTTTCTTGGCTACATTAAAACAGCTTGCTTTCCTGTATGTCCAGCAGATGTGTGTCTTTAGCTTGTTGCACTTCCTCTGAGCTATTAATAGACCCATACTGTACGTCACATGCTGATTGTTGATCAAAATGCAGTACTTTGCTACTCCACACATGGAATTTACAATGTTGACGCAATGCTTAAGAGTATTTTGATATTCAAAATGAATTTTTCCAACAGTAATATGTGATAGATTAACTGTTTAATAGCCCAAGTAGCTGGAGAACCTGGTGGGGCATTTAGACACTTAAAGCCCAACATGCAGCATTTTCCTCAGGAGCAGTGTGAAACCAAAACAGGCGGCATGTTGAGAGATTGTTGGACATACACTTTGCCAGTGTATTTGTTTCAAAAAACTTTATAGGGCAATTTTACTGTACTGTTACATTGACATCTTTTTTTTCTACTCCCCCTAAGTGACTCGAAACATAAACTAACACTGCCTTAAACGACAAAAGAAAATCTGGACAGTGATAAAATTCATTGGAAATGAAACATAGATTTTGAATGGAGTTCCAGGACAATGCGGTGGTTGTAGATGACGGTGTCAGTGGGCAGATTTGGTAACTGTGTCTTTGTGTCTCTGCGCATTTGAGTGTGACAGAGCAGACAGTGAGCAGCCAGTCCACAGACTCATAGACAGGGTGTAGGAGGTGACTGATGACTACCATCAAATCACTATCAGCTCTTCATAAGACTCAATAAACAGAGAGAGAGAGAGAGAGAGAGAGTAAACACAGAAGATGCAGCTCCCCATACCTGAACTGTAGAATGTGGTGGAAGATGTTAAAACCTAAAAAAAAAAAATGTTGAAGAAAGCTTTATCAAAATAAACCAGTCACCTGTGGTCATCCAACACATTCAGCCAGTATGGGTCAATCTGATCCAGTCTTAGTTCTTACTTCAAGTAAACATTAAGTTCACCTTTTTTTATATTGTTCTCAAGTTGTTGTCTTTGCACAAATGGAGCTCCATGAGTTTTATCAAATTAGGTCTCAATGAAAAAAACAATCAAGGAAACAAATCATTCTGCGCACAGAAGTCATTTTCATCTTCATTTCCTCGTTCCCTCCGTGGCATTAAACTGTTCAGTCTTCAGTGTCAGCAAACTGCTCTTTCAAACAAACAGCGCTCTGAGTGAATTACAATTTCCTTTCCTCTCCCTGTCTTTTCTCATATTTTCTTGCTCTCTGTTCTCTGATGGGCCACTGAACCCTTTCTTTGGCTGTGTATGCACCACCAAACATGCTGATACGATCTTAAAGGTCATGTTCTTTTCACGTTGACAGAGGCCTTGCAAAACTTTGACGAGGGGGTCCCTCTAAAGAATAGCACTGTAGCAGCAGTAGCGGCAGCGGTAGCACCAAGTTGAAGCCAAACTGATTAATGCACTACATCAAAAGCCCTTTTTTCTATTCAACCTGCATTTCCAGGGGTAGTCATGCTGAACCAGGATGGCCCATCAGCCCCGGTGCTCTGCAGTCTTATTCATTGAGATGTAAAAGGATAAACTGATTATCACTGATGAGCAGCAGTTGGGTTCACTTCTGGAACTGTTACGCCATCCAATCATGTAAAATCAGCTAAGAGCTAAGCGCTTGTCTTACTGATGGACACTACATCATCAGCGCCTGTTGTGTGCAGCAAATGCAAACAACGTGTGAATGGTCTCAGGCCTTTGTTGTGAGTTGACACAACGGTACAATGGTTTTATGTTATTAAACTGGGTGTGTTTCAGTTGTAAGATGTGTATCAATCTGAAGGGATTGTAGCTGAGGTAGAACATGCAGGTAGTGAGTGTGTGTGTGAATCTTGAATGTTGCTGGTGAATGTGTTTTTGGTGTATGTGTGTGTTTGTGTCAATGTTAAACTACTCTCTCCCGACAGCTCCTCTCTTCCCTGCCTTGTTTTTAAAAGGCAACCATAATGGCCGGTAAGGACAGCCTTAAGAGCTGCTGGCAGCATGAGGCTTGACGCAACCAAAGGTCATTGATTCTCCCCCTCCTCGATGTGTGCTCTCCCTCTCTTTTTTTAAACAATTCATCGAGATTTTGGCATTTTGTGAACACACACAGGACAGCTCACCGACAAGCCGACCTTGACAGCGAATTGGATAAATAAACCTTCAATTTAGCCGCTCTCCTCCTCTCGTTCCCCAGCGCAGCTCGCCGGCTCAGGCAGCGAGTCCCACCGGGAGCCTTCACCTATCCATATCGTTCAGCCCACGCTCGGCTCGGCTCGGCTCTCCCTCCCTCTCTCCTGGCCTGTCTAGCGGAGCTGCCCTCAGCGCTGTGACAAACACGGCCTTAAAGATAAGCTAACAGCCCCCTTGCGCTCCAGTCAAAGTCAATCCTTGTGCCGCGTCGGAAATTTAATGCCAATTCCGTCTCTCAACCCCGTCCATCCCATTTCCACAGCCGACAACCTACCCTCTGCCTCTGTCTCTGCCTGCCTCCGTCAAACCTTTGCGTGAGACACAAACACATAGGGCAACCCAGACTTGCGCTGACATGCATGCAAACACACACTTCTCCATACCTATCAGATGGGCTTCGCCATCCCAGGGGAGAAGCAGGGAGTGAGAGCACTACTCCATAACGGGTGATGACATGGCATTTAATGATACTGTCCAAAATGATCCGGGCCTCTTCCGACAGCTACGGCTGCTCTGCATGGAGGCCGCGCAGCCGTGGAGAGCCAGATAAGCTCGGCTGGGCCGACTCCGTGTTTGTGTGCGCAAGTGTGTGTCTGTGTATGCGTGTGCACTGGTGTGTTCGCGGTTTCCTAACACGGCAGAGGCAATACTGTAGCTTTCATTCGTCCTGTCGCTTGATAGGATGTGACATATGCCTCCGCCGCACACTGCCGTCATTCCTGCCATCGCCTCACCTCTCCCGCCCCCTATCTTCCCTTTTCTCCTTTCATTTGTACTCCTCTTCCCTTCTCTTTTCTTATTTTGTCGTTGCACAAAGTAAACCGTCGGTTCGCCTCAAAATTTTACCCACATATGTTTTAATCAGGAGCACTAATTAGTGGCTGATTACTGTAGGCTGATAGCAACCAGTGAGAACAAAGGAATGTATGACTTGAATAAGAGACAGAGGAAGCATGGATTGGAGGAGTTACACTGTAAAAATTAAACATTTGTTGATACCAGTCGCTCTAACACAATCTATTTTTGATACAGATGTTACTCGGACACTACTTTGCTGTGGTGTGACGGTCACACTTCCAGAATTAAACCTGACCACAAAACTGGTGGCATCTTATCTGATCTGCTTCATAAGACAGAGTGCACACGGTCACACTGAGGGGCTTATGTCACACAGTTTGACTTAAGAGTGATAAAAGATGGTGCTTAACCCTAACCCCATTCACACAAAATCCTTGGATGACTTTTACCTATTTCTGTGCTATTGTGCATATCACATTCAAGCTGAAACTGTCCTCATGACTGACCAGTTATCTGCAGTTAACCCACTGAACAGTTCTGGATCCCATCAAACGCACTGATGTCTGCTGGCAATACACAGCAGAGGCTCATGATACCACTGTGTGATATCCAAACCACCTTTGGAGATGTAAGTGGCCAGACAATTTTTTTTTCTTCTCTTATGCTGGTAAAGATTGTATTAGTATATTGACCAAAGACAGAAGACATGAGACATTTTTGACTTTACTCTCATGTTCCATGACATTCAATAGAAAATCCAAGACGGTTTCTATAAATACAAGAGATCACATTATAAACACACACACACACACACACACACACTAGCAATTCACATTAAAATGCCAAAACATTAAATTTTTTTCAAAATAAAACCACACATATTAAAGTGACATTTTATTGTGACCTGCCTGAGACACAGCTGGGCAGTAATCATGCTATGTAATAAGCAGCTTCATTTCCCACACATGTCAGGTGGATGAATTATATTGACAAAGGCTGACATAGACTTTAACACATTTGAATGGCCTTTTGAGAAAAAGAGATGTTTTGTGTGGTCTTGGATCATTCAATTCGACAGAAAAAGATTAAGAGCAAAAACAATATGTTGTATTTGTAGTTTTCATTCAGTGCAATTTCCATGTCTTTTCCTTTATCCATTTTTTTCCATTGATTTCACCCAGTATTAACTCTATATATTGAGTGAACTGGCACTTTGATTTATTCATAGACAACATGTCTCTCAGTCTTGTGTTAGCACCATTGCAAAACCCACTGTTCAAAGCTTGGAAAAGTTAAGATCAATCACATACTATGAGTACAGAAAGAGATCTGCATGTAAATCGGCTTGGCTTTGCATATCTGCATACTAAGGCGCAGCGCTCTTAGGAATGTGTGTGCATAGACTACATGCATGTGTGTCACCCACTTGACTGCCTGACAGCCATAATGACACCTCGGGGTGTTGAAAGTAAAACACAACCTCCAGCAACAGCCAGTCTGGCTGTGATAATGAGTGGCTTGCTCTCAGCGCACTGACAGATGGAGGAGAAATCCATGTAGGCAACTCCATCAGGTAATTAAATTGAACCTACAATGCCAGGTAATAAGTGTTTAGGTAGAGCTAACAGCTACCTTTCTACACTTCTGCTGCATTCATACTCCAGCAGGTTAAGTGCAGTTTTCTTAAGAGCGTAAAGAGTGGAGAAGAGGGCATAAACCCGTGTCTGTGTGTGTGTGTGTTTGTGCATATGTGTATGTGTCAGTACAATAAGTGTACAAAAGTGTGTGCCTGTCTAAAAGAATTGGTATTGCTCCACATGACATTGATTAGAAGGTCCTATGTAAATACAAGCATTAACAAGATTTGTGTTGGCTTGCCTGTGTGTTTGTGTATAATATATATGTGTCTGTGTATGTGTGTGTGGCTGCATGTCAGGTGTGTGTATCTCCAGAGTGTATGAAGCCCTGAGGGCAGCCCGGGGCTTCGCCTCCAGCATCTGTTCTTACACCGACAAGAGCAAGGCACAGTAAGACTGTACCCTGCAGCAAAGCTCACAACACACACACACGCTGAGAGTGGGAGTCCACTAACCTTTTCAAAAATCATGCATGACGTTACAAACAATTACAGCGAGACAACCTGGCATGGAATGCCAAGATACAGCAGCACTCATCTCTGTCTTACAAGGCCGATGCTTTTCAAAGACTGTAGGGCAAATTCATGAGGAAAAAGTGATGTAATACAAAACAGTGGGGGCTGGGAGTTTCTTTAGGGTAGAATGTAGGGGAAGAATTCAGTGGATCCACCCGTTCTCTCTTTAAACTTCCCTAATCTCCTCCTTCTCTGGTCTTCTTCTTTTCCCTCTGTCGCTTTTCTTTTTGAACACATATTCAGTGAGTGCTCAGGATAGTGTTCAGATTTGTGAGACGCTGCCTTGCTGGTATATCCTATCTCCTTTACTTTACAATTGAGCTTTGTGTGGTAAACTTGTCGTCAAACCAAAACAGCAATCACTGATGGATGATATCACCTGGGTTGTTCTGTCAGACTAGACAAATCTCCTCCAGAGTAATAGAACACATCGTTCAACTGCTTTCACAGACTGACCAGTAAAATAAACCTTTATATTGATGGAATGGGGCGACACAGAGGTACTGTGGTTGCCTCTCAGCAAGAAGGTTGTGGGTTCGATTTCCCGGCTTGGGTGGAGTTTGGTGTTCTACCTGTGTCTGTGCGGGTTCTCTCCAGTTTCCTCCCCTAGTCCAAAAACTCTAAATTGTCCGTGAGAGTAAAATGTGAAGGTGTGCATTTGTATAGACCGCCAACCTGTCCAGGGGACACCCCGCCCTCACCTTGTGTCAGCTGGGACTGACTCCAGCCCCTCCAGGACCTTGCATGGATAAAGTGATATAGACAATGGATGGGTGGATGAATGGATGGATTGATGGATTGAAGTGTCCCTTTTAAAATGAACTATTCCTGGCCTTTGTGAACTAACAACTTACATTACATCAGCTGAAACCGATGTTTTTGTACCTTATCAGCAACGCACTACAGCACTCCATCCACTGCAGTCAAAGCAGTACTCACCACCTTTCTATCTTAGCCATCTGGATCTGATTGTGTCAAAGGGTTTCTCTGCTTTCTGACATGTAATCTGACTGTAAAATCTCTATTCTATTTCTGCACACAACACACTTTTCAAACACTTAAATTTTATATCCAAATGGAGTATTTTTTATTGCACAGTCGTTGAAACAGGCAACTTGGCCACTCTACTCAGATCACCTTCAACCCCAGCTCCATTCTGACAACCAGCAGCACAGACTTCTGCATCACACATGTCAGTAATCTGACAATGGTTGGAGTTAGAAGGTCACCTGACCAGTTCCCTGTAGGCTATTACAAGATTTGAATTTAGTTTGGGTATTTACACCAGTATATCAACAAGAAGAGACAAAATTGACCACGAACAGAACTTTGATCCTGAAATACAATAATAATATTTTTTGCACCCTCACTGGAATACACATAATATTCATGAATACTTGCACAAAGCTCCCTTTAATCAATGTTTTTATAGTATATTTTGTCATCATCACTGTTTTAGTTTTATGGGCTGCACCTTCACTGCTCTGGCTCATTTTTCCCTCCCTTCATGTCGTTTCCAGATGCAGAAGGCAGCTGTTTTGATGAAAAGGCTTCAAGTGCACATCACCTGCCCAGCACCAAACAGTAGACACACGAACAGCCA
>OMNW01018790.1:0-12557 GCA_900303245.1 Selene dorsalis | reverse complement strand
AAAAAAATCTAATCTAAAAAAAAAAATCTAAAAAACTAATTGTACAACCTGGTCAATGCATTTGACCATATTTTTCAATCCTTAGATATTGATATTTGTTTAAGCTCCTTTAAATCCATTATATGTCAGACTTTAACAAATGTTAAAAGTTGTAAAATAAGCAATAATAAAAGCAATATTTTTTACACAATAAAGTGACTCAAAATGTAAAAAAATCTAATATTTAGAGAGTATAATCATGTCATGGTTTTATATTAGTGTGATTTAAATGTCAAACAGCTCTTGGGTTGTTTTAAGGTGCCAATTAGTCTATGTCTAGGATGAAATCTTTTCTGTGCTGGTATCAGACATTTTGGTTTTATAGTGAAACAAAGTAAATGTACTTTTTCACCACTGTATTCACAGTGTACTGTATGTACAAAAGGAGGACACCCATATGGAAGCACACTGTGACA
Organism: Selene dorsalis; assembly: GCA_900303245.1. Classification (NCBI taxonomy): domain Eukaryota; kingdom Metazoa; phylum Chordata; class Actinopteri; order Carangiformes; family Carangidae; genus Selene; species Selene dorsalis. Next base: position 12,102 of record OMNW01018790.1, on the reverse strand, counting down.
TTTCACAATAGCGGTCTAATCTGAGCTAAGGCTCTTAAACAATGTAGCACCTGATTGTTGGCTTATCATGGGGCCTGTGGTTACTGTCGCCCAGCCGCTTCTCTGCTCTCGTGGGGCTTTAGTGAAGCACTATGGCAGGGAAGGGAATGGGGAAATGCTTTCTGAGAGGGGCGGAGAGCACGGCAGTGTAGGGGTGCTGAAATTTGTGCTGTCATAAGACTCTCTCTCTTTCCCCTTCCCAGCGGGGCCCTGTTGCCACCACCCTCCCCTCTCCCCTCCCACTACTCCCACATGACAGAGGAGCCGCCAGAGCAGCTGGGGTTAGGGATACTTGTCAGCAGGGCGATCGTGTGTCCTCTGAGTCTGTCCCCTATCTGTCCCATAGCCACGTCGACTGACAGCCAGCATCAGCTGATTATCGCCACTGCGGCAGTAAAAGAAACCCACTTTGGCAGTGACAGGCTTATGACCTGCAAGACATGCTCATATTGAGTAACCAACACTTCATCCGGAGGCTCAGGCCGTGTCACCCTAGCCTTGAGAACATACTACTGGGCAGATAGTCTGACACATTAGCAATCTGTTTAAGGTTAAAGGATCAAATCATAGCCACAGTCATAAATTGCATCTGTTACCCGTACAAGATGTTTATGTGTTTGTACGCTGTAATTGAACTTTATTGCCTCTTTGATACACAGAGCAGAGCGATTGTCCCTGGATAAATGTGACTCAAATCATATCTACAAAGACATGTCTAAAAGATCATTAAACTAAAAGGTTTGCTTCATCATTAAATTGGTCCTTTGCTATGTTTGAATAAGTTATATTGCTGACCGAAGGCGAGTGTGGAAACAGCAGTATATGAGCATGGCACTCATAAAAGTTATTTTAATCCCTCCTGGCCAGTCGTGCTTGGTGTTTGTGTATTTTGAGAATCTCTGAGAGGTTAACACCCCCTGTGCTCAGAGGCTCAGACAGACTACTGGTGTCTGGTATCAAGCTGAATTAAAGCTATGTCAACACATTCAGTCAGCCAGGCTTACATTACAGAGGCACCCAGTCGTCTCTTATCTGAGGCACAGACATACAGTCAGCTACATTATGCACACACACATACGCGCACACACACACACACACGATTTTCCTCCGTTCCCTGTGTTTATTCTCTAAATATATTTTTGTGTTGAAATTTAAATGAGTTTTGAAATCTTTCTATTGTCTGCCGTGAGGCCATGTTTGCCTTGTTTACACGGCGCAAAGATTAGAAAGCTCTGAAAGATATTATTTATTGATGGAATCAAATTAAAAGTCTCATACTCGTACCCAAAAGCATCAGCGTTAAATAATTAAAGTAAGTTTTTGGGGTTGTGTGCAGGCTGCAGCATTGTTCTGAAGTGGCAGACATTGTAACTTTCCTTCCTGACTCAGTGTGTTATTGTGTCACTAGCCCCAGGCCGTCCTGCTGCAGACTAACAGTAACTGACTAGCTCTGGCTTCTGCTGTTATGTAAAGAAGCCCGGTCCAATGGGAGAGGCTGACTCCTGCTTTCCCGCCTGGTAAAGTCAGCATGAATGAGTCGACGTTGATGTTGTCCTCAGACTCATGTTGTTCTGTTGATTGTCTGGTGCGTGTGTGTGTGCGTGCGGCTTGTTAGGCTGCTGAAAGCGTTGTGTTTAGCCCTAGAGATGGTGGCTTGAAGGTGACATCTGTCTGGGAGGTAGAGGGGAGAGGAGAGGAGAGTGCTACGCCATGCTTCTATAAATACGCAGCAGCCGTGACAGCTCACAGAGGAAGCAGCTGAGAAGAGGAGCTTTGCTATGCTGCATACCTCCTAGTGACCCTGTCACTTTCACAGAGGTCTTAATTATTCTGCACTGGCAGCTCCCCTCTGTTCACTGCTGAAGCTGTGACACCCAGGGGTCTGTCAGAGGAAAGGCCCACTCTGTTCTCTCTTATGCACTGCACCCACGGAACACGTAAACAACTGTTTGGCCTAGTATACGGATGCACTGTGCTCCCTTCACACGTTTGTCATTTAAATTGGTATCAGGCACACTTTTTCTGCAGCCTGGTGGCATTCATCCTGTGATCATTTTGTACTTACTTCATGCTGATAAACACAGATTGTCACCTTTTTTTGCTCACAATTACTTTTCTGGCTGTAAAACTTCAGTTGTTCTCAGATACTGCATTTACATTCTTTGTACCCTCTCTTTTTATTTTCACAAAACACATTAGTTATGATTACAACTATTTTATTTGCTCTTATATGACCAGTTTTGTTTGTAGAGTTGTCACCAAAGAAATTATTCAGTTTGATATGCAGTTTCTAATCTTATACTCACGGTTGCAGTCCATAAAACAAGTCATATTTTAGCATAGTGCGAATGACCTCTGTTACCCTGTGAATGACGCGAGTGGCTTTAACGGCTGGTACTGGCATGGAGGTACATCTTTATCACCGTTGCAGGCTTAATGGCAACTTATAAATGGGGCTAGTGTTTCCACACTCAGGTTTCAGAGTAGTCAAGGTCACAAACTAGTTCCTGTTACTCATGCAAGTACACACAGCACCAACACACACACATATAATACAGTAATCACATTTCAAATTTCTTTATTTTGTGTGAGAATGAGGAGTTTTCTGTCGCAGGTTTTATTTTATTTGTCTGTGTGATGTGATTTATCAGCATCCTTAAAATTATACAGTTTCTCCGCTCTTTATTTATCAGGCAACACCAAACAGCAGTTTTGTTGCATTTTTAGTTTAACCCGCTGTCAGTGGAAAGATAACTTCCAAACGCTCACCCTCAAATAATTCTTCATGTTGTTCCTGCAGAGCCATAACCAGCCACTCTGCCCTGACAATGACTGATACTGTTGTGTTGCCTTTATCTGGGCCCGATTGTGTGTGTGCATGTGTGCGTGTGTGTGTGCGTGACACTAACTGGCACCAGTGGATAGATTACCTAATACAGTCCAAGCACGTTATTAGACCCCAGGGCGCTGGCTAAGTCACTCTGAGTTCTGTTTCTGGCCTTTTAATTATTCATCAAGGTATTGCCTGGGATGTAACCTCAATTACTGTGGGCTGCAGGGCCAGGTCACGTGTTGTTAACACTGTGCTGTGATCAGAGCCACCACAGGGAAGGCTGCCAACGGGAAGAAGTGCTCTGTGGCTTGGCACTCCACCCACCACCACTGATTGGCTCACATTGAGCAGCATGCTGGCTGCACCGAGGGCAGGGAGGGGAGGGGCATTTCTCAGATTCCCTGTTGCCACAATGGGGGCAGGAGGATGGTGTAAATACTGTAAATCAAAGCTTGATTGGTGTGATCAGCGTGGTGTGAGCAGCCGTATGAGGGTGAAGGAGGTAGGAGGGAGGAGAAGAGGGAGGAGTGGGGGGTGGGGGCAGTGGGACAGCTGAAGGTTTTAATGAGCCAAGAGGAGGGTGAGATGTGAGCTGTCTCTTGGGCCCACCTGTAGTGGGCAGACAGGCTGTGCACCTGCAGTCCTGGAGCCCTCAGCACATAGAGCGGCAGGGGAGAGAGAAACTGGCAGCTCTGCAACACTTGACAGAAGGACACAGGGATGTGAGTCTGCTCTGATTGCAAGTGGCAGGGAGATGGCAAAACTAAGGACATTGTTTATCAAACGCACCCTGTGCTTAGTGTCGTCACATTGAAATCCGTGTGTTATCCCACCTTTATGCGTGGTTAAACGAGAAACAGGAAAATAAACTCGATTGAAGGTTTCCGTCTCTCAATTTGCACCATAAAAATCTGCATCCGCACTTCCATTTGTAATACCTATAAAATCGGAACAGCTGCAGCTGAATTTCTCCACTTCTATAATGTTTGGTGAGAGTGATCAGACATCCCATTTCCCGGCTGATTTGTGGCGATCATGTGTAGCCGTCCCCTGTGCCTGCGTAGCTCTGACAACCATGCCATGCATATCCAGGTAGTGATAATGAGAGCTGCTGTCATGGTGATCTATGACTAACAGCAGTTTCACGCTGTGTTAAATCAGGGCTGCTGCCTTGTTTAAATGTGCTCCCTCAGGCCACACCTACCTTTACCATCTGATACCGAGGCCTCCAAATCCCATGCATTAGGACATAAAAAGATGGTTATCAGAAGGTGACAAATGTACAGATATTTTTACCGACTGTGTGATCTGCGCACATCCCCACAATGACACAAATAATCCACTGTGCCTTGATGTTTCAGCGCCGTGATCCAGCTCACCACCTGCCAATTCTGCCACTGTGAACCCGCTGCACTGGTTGGGCTGACAATGCACTGAACAGTATTATTATATTTTATTGTATTATATAGAGCAGTAAATTGTTCTTAGAATAGAAAATTAATCGGCAACATTTATCATACAATGAAAAATGTCAAAAACTGGCTCCAGCTCTTATTGTAAATTGAATATTTTGTGTGGTTGGTTGAACAATCGAAGCAGTTTGTTTAGTTTTTTTTTTTTTTTTTTAATTTATTGCATTTGCATTTCTGACATTTTACAGACTAAATGATACATTCAGAAATCTGCACATCAATCATTAATTAAATAATGAAAAACTGACATAATTCTCATTTGAAACCCTACGTTATCAATGCTGAGACAGTTTTTACGATACTGTGATAATTGTGATATCATAATATAATATGATATTTTAATTCTTAGCTGACTGACAGAAATGGAAGCTGAGTCTGTGTTAACCCTTCACTTCAGTTGTGAATTATGAATTGAAAATCTTTGGGTTTTGGACTGTTGCTCATACAAGCAGAACAATGGGCTCTGGGAAAATAATGTGAGCTTATTCACTTTGTTGTGCTGGATATTTTCTAGGCCAGGACCAGTTGTTTCTGTACTCCTCTAAACAAATAAGATGTATCATGTCATTAAGCTTAAGTTATTGGTAGAGAGTACTTTTAAACTTTCACACCCTCATACTTAGAAAGCTTGGACTTGGGGAAATGACCTAACAATCAGTTAACCAAATATTAGCTCATTACTTTCTTGTTGATAGATTAAGTGATTAACTAATCATTTCAGCTCTAGATGAAGCGGTCGTCTCTGGAAATAATCGATAGCTGCGGCAGAACATCATATCAACATCTCTGGTGACAAATTGTTTTCTGCTGCGGGCGACTGTATTGCATTACACCCAGAGGAGAAGAGCAGATGTCCCAGAGAAGTGCTACCAGTTCCAAGCAGCCCCATCCTCGGGGGGGAGAGGGGGGAGGGGGGCGGTAGACAGGAAGCATCTCCAGATGGGACATCCTGTGTCATAAATATTGTGTGAATTGTAGTGGCTATAATGGCGTATGCCTATTTCTGCTATGCCTCCATGTAACCTTGACCGGCGATTTACAAGTACAGACATAAACTGTGGCGAGTGATTTAAAGGTGGCGAGAGTATTGAGTGAAGCACGTGGACGATGTGTTATGCCCTGTGAGTGACATATTATTTTTAATTTCTTCTTTGTGGCAGTAACATAGCTGTATAGTATGTAGAAGTATGATCAAGTTTTATTTTCTGGTTATGCCACAGAACAACAGCAATAACTAGTGTCTACTTGAAACAAAAATGCACATATTAATTTACTACCCGACAGCTTTCCTCCCTTATTAGTTTTTATCTGGAGGTTTAATTACGTCTTCTCTCTAAAGGTCTTGTTTAGATAATGTAGTGGGTGCTAATTAACTAGCTTGCTCTCTCACTTGTAGCTAAGGTCACGATATTGCTTTGTTCGTGTTGATCCAGCAGCTAAGCCGAAGCTCTCTGCTTTCCATTACACTCCAAACCGGAGAACACTGAAGTAAACCTACAAAATGAATTCTAGGGCAAGAAATGCAAACGCTGTGCGAGCTGTGTGAGCCGAGTGGATTATCTATAGCTGCAGTCCTGCTGCTTCTCGTGGATACTGCCTTTTATTATGGAGTGTTTTATTGGTGCCAGGAGTAAAGCTGACAAGGAAGAGGCAGCTATAAAATGAAGCCTCTCATTCTTGGTTGTCTGCCACCTCCTGTGAAAGCTCTGCGGTCTGCATGTTCATGTGCTCTCTGTGTGCATGCAGGGGGGCTGCTGTGCATTGTGAGCTTGTTTATTTGTTCGTTTGGTATGAGAGAAGCTGACTTCCTGAAGTAAATAAGGCCTCATTTATTCCTCATGTTACTGTGACTACAATACCTAATCTGTCCTGTACATGTAGCTTTATGTGTAGAACAGCATCAGGAGGAAGTTTGAGTAATGACTCATTTTAATGCGCTGCTGTGTTAGCTTTCGGGCCGACAGAGTTTTGGCTTAAATTAAGTGTCCTAAATATTTTTTCCAGAGCCCACAATGAACTAATGGTCCCATCCATAAAACAACATGTGAGCAGTGTGGTGTGTTTTAGTGATCAGTGAAGAAGTGTGTTTGCTTTTCACCTCATATCTCAGTTAGTCCAAAACATCAGGATCAGTAGTTACAGCCTCCCTGGTGGACAGCAGGACACACCCAGGGACATTTTTCCAAGTCCTCTCTCCCTCTCTCTCACTGTGTGTGTGTGTGTGTGTTGTCTGACCGTGTTCACATGCCTTACAGCAGGGATCAGTGGAAGCAGAGCGCTGACAAGTTGACCCATACCAAAGCCCTCTGTCATTACAGGGATCAAACTGTTCAAGGCCACAGACTTTCACTTTTTACTCCTCCCACTGAAAAAATGCAGCGCCTGCTTCCCTCACATATACAAATTACATGTACAGTTACATGATCATGCAGTTCAAGGGCCATATTGGTGTTAGTCTTATTGTTACTGTAAAAGGTCCTAGTTTTCAGCAAATTGTGTGTGAGTAAGTGTACACGGTGCACGCTTTAATAGATCTCAGCCTGACTGCCATTCATGTGGAAAACACTTTATGGGGTTTGAAAGTTGCCCAGCATCTATAATTTTTCGCTTGTGAAAATTATACAGATGCATATTTTTGATTAAACTACTGTATTACTCTGAAGCAACTTGTTGATGTTTTGCACGCAGATATTAAATCTTTTCTACTCTTATGGTTCCAAGAAATGAAATTTTCTTCCTTGGCTGCGTCGCCTGTGGCAAAACGTCTCTGAACATTCTCTGCAAGAAAATAAAGACAGAGAACAATGTACGTTCTCTAAATGTCCTCTAAAGCCCTGTCTGATATAAATTACATTTTACACACAGCATTTTTTTTTCGTCCGGCAAATATGTTTAGACTCTGGCAACATTTTTCCTAGTTAAGGGAGAACATTTTTCTCTCGAGGAGACAGATGGTGGACACTGGAGACAAGGGCTCACATATTCTCTTAAGCATCGTGTGCAGTTCTATTTTGGCTTCTAAAACACTAGGGTTTGTTTTAGTATTGTAAAATTATAAATATTGTGTCTCCTCCTTCGAGCCCGTGCTGAATTTTTCTGAACACAAGCTTTTTATAAATGCAACAGAGTTCTTTCAAAGTCTAAACATAACAAGACAAGATATTCATCATGCTGTATTACTGTGTAATTGCTGGGTGATAAACTCAGCTCAATAATTACATTGTATAATACATTATGCCAACTGATAACAGTAATAAACTGATGAGTCATTTTTGATATCGGGTCAATATTCAGGTAAGTTCTCATTTGTACAATCACACTATTATGCTCTTAAAACAGGGCCACATATAGGCTCAAAACACATGTTGTTGGAAATGTAGAAAAAGAGGACGATGAGGGGGTTATGTGTCTACACAGGATGATGAAACTGTGATGAACAGAGTTCACACTAAGTGCCTTGAGATAACTTCTGTTGTGAATTATAGAAATAAAAACTGACTCGGCTTGACACTGTCTCTGTGATTTGGGAATGATTCAGATTTCTATCGCTGGATGAACAGCAGAGCTGTATATCCATCATAAAATATGCAGGTGACCTGTGTTTAGAAAGACAAGAAACTCTCCAAACCTTTTTTCCTCCATTTGGTAAGTTTCCATCCCACTCAGTACAGAAAGCCAAAATCTGCACTCCCGAACTGCTAGCACCCAGACTCTGTCTCTCTGTCTGCCCTGTCAGCCACTACCCGATATGGAAATAGCTCGAAACCGCAGCATGGACACAGCAAGTGCCTCTTCATATTTAAGAGAGAAAGACATGATGTCTGTTAGCACGACGGAAGAACCAGGATTCAAAAGCGAATCAAAGTAATTCACTCTTGGTGTAAAGTCTCACGACAGAGAAACAGTGTTGTCTCAGTTTTATGCTACTGATGTGTGGTTTATCCAAACAGCAGAGCCTTACATGAGTAATAAGCATAAATGCTATACAACGTTGGTTATGGAGAGAGTGAAATTATTGATTTAAACATGAATCATTGCTCAGAGCTACAACAACTTGTGACTCGAGCAGGATTCAGTCCTAAACTGAATAAATCCCTTGAAATTCAAATTATAAGGTGTCCTGTAGAGCTCCTTTGTAAACAATGTTAACCTTCAGTTTTGCTTCCCATGACATATTCTTGACGTCTGACAAAGAAGATGACGTTTTTCCTTTTTCACCACTGGTGTTAACTGTGTAAATCAATGATTCTTGAAATCTATAAAAATGAAAAAAAATTGTCAAAGTATTTTTGGCTGTTGCACCCAACCCTAATTGAGCTCTCATAAACATGAATGCATTTACTTCCTCCTCAGAGCTGATTTAATTATGTTTTTAGGTTCAGTCCCATTCTTTATTCACCTGCATTCAAAAAAGGAATTGTTGTTTGGTGGTCAAAGGTCAAAGTTCATGGTCATTGTGAGCCCAAAAAAACACCTTTTGAATGTGATATCTCAGGAAAGCTCAGAGAGAAGCTCTTCTTATTTGATGACATTCACATGACTTCAGGTGTGGGCTGATGAGATTCTGATGGTTAAAGGTCAAAGATCAAGGTCAGTGTAAAATCTAAACAATTTTTTTGATCTGATGTCTCAAGAATCACCAGGCTAGTTATGACATCATTTAACACAAATAGGATAAAATGATGACTTTTTATATCTTTATTTTTATCAAGATCAACTTGATATTTTTTTGCAAAATCACTTCTGACCCTTGTTACTGACTAAAGGGGAGATCGTGACCACATTTCTTAAACCTAGACTGATTAGTAACATCATACAACAGCAAAGTAGGAATTCACATTTTTATTTTGCATTTTTTCCATCCATGTTTACTTACAGGCAGTCTGCCACCTCTGTATTATCAGGACAATGGTGTGAAACTATTGTGTGCCATGCCAGCCGTGTTGTGACTCATTCATAGAAACACTGCTCCACACTACAGCACTAATAGTGCTCAAAACCCCATTCAGTGCCTTCAGTACATTACCTCATTTCATTTCATTCACTTCTCTGAACACATATTTGCCGATGCACATTTTTGAAGTGTGTAAACATTATTTCTAGAAGAGCTTTTTCGTATTTAAGTGTGACTAGATTGCACAGAAACCTCAGTGAATGGTATTTATGATGACTGACGTGTGTCTCATTAATCTAGTTGAGGCAAGAAGTCAAAATTAGACCGGGCCTTAATAATGGCCTCCAGAGACAGATGAACCCTTCAGATGTTCAACAGTTGTCTGAGCACTTTAAGTAAGTTATATGTGTACATACGTGTTTGTGTGTACATGTTTCCTAACAGCAGAGGGAAAAGGAAGGTGCCGGTGGCGAGAAAGCGTGTTTTCTCTCCTCTCTCCTTCTCTTATTACTGCTGTTTTGGCAGCTGACGCCCAGTAATGGAGACCTGGCTGTCAGGGAAATTTGTAGCTGTCTGCTGTAGCACAGCTCTTCATTCCAATCAGCAGCTGTCAACCCAGCCTAGGCCGTTATTAATGACGGCCACTAACTGCCTCACAAATTCTCAGCACTATTTGAGAGCCAGCGTGAAATAAGGTTACACTCTCCCAGTGTGCTGCTGTGGGTTAATGGAGAGGTCTCAAATATCAGACAATTGTACAAACTACTTCAGAGCCTTCTGCTGTAAGGAGCTCCGACTTCATATGAAGGTAAAAGTTTTGTGATTGCTGAATGTTAACAATGATAAAACAAAAAATAAAAGTTTCGTCCTTGGGAGCTGTTCAGCTGTTGGAACAGTTTGCTCTCTAAGTCATTGTTATCGTGCTGATGCCTGCGTCGTCGTGTCAGTGTGTGCATTGCTGAAGTAGTCATCCCGCTTGAATGACTGAGATAACAGCATCATAAAAACTTCTTTATACCCTTGTATGGTCGAGGTTGCACTAATAGAATTGTGTGTGAGGCCATAAATGCGACCATGACAGAAAAAGCATGTGTTTGTCAGCTGTTAAACATGGTGCATGGGCATTCGGAACAGCACACTGGGGAACAGCTGCCATATAAATCACTCACCTCTGAAATGCTGCGATTAGCTCGCCGCCCTCACCGTCACTCTGTGGGTGAAGAGAGGAGCAATTCAGGGTGGGGGGTTGTCTGGCACCCAGGACGTGACACTGCCTCATCTGCCTGTCAGACAGGGAAGCAGAGAGACCCACTGGACACCTCCCACCAAGTCCCTCACTGCTTAAGCCCTTGCTGTGCCACAGCTTCCTTTTGCACTTAAGGCAAAGTGCTGCGGTGTGGCACCGCCCAGATAAACACAAAGAATTTTTGTGTTACCACAAGTCTCTTCTCTAGGCAGTTGTGTTGAGGCCTTCTTATCTTTCATCTGCAAGATTACTTATCCACCCCTTTTAGGTTGATGAGTTACACCACAAAGACGATCGATGCTCTCGGCTATTATAGACCTTGTAAAAGAGGGAAGATTCCAGTACTGTGACAGGTAGCAATTAAGTCTCAAAGTGGTGTAACAAGGTCCAGGATTATGCTTGTCAGAGATCACAAGCACTGCATCTCTGCTATTTGTGAGTTGCGATAGAAGGATAAAAAAAGATGGAGTGGAGATTGCTGAGGATTATGTTTTTGTCTGACCTTTGGTTCACAGGTAATCCTTATCTCAGGAATCTTGAGCCACGGAGGTGCGGCTGTTTCCTACCCTCATTCAGGACAACCTTTCCATCCCTCCCCAGTCTCAGTCTGCAGAGGAATGTTCACACCTGTAGCACTTCACCCAAATGTGAAATCTGTTGTGAGAACTCAGCCGGGCAAAGCCTCTGCTAGCACATGCTGATCACTCCTCAGATAACAAGCTGTTGTTTTGGCAACAACCAGACCATCTGAGAAATGACAGTGCAAAAGAAGGAATGATAATAACAATAATAATAATAATAGTCAGTGTTATATGAGGTGCTGGCGCCCCAGAGTCCTGCGGCTGTTTGTGGTTCATTAAAACTTGTTCTTTCTCTCAGAGCCACATTCCACAGCATGTTAAGTTGTTTGTTAGTGGCTGTGTGAGGTTGGAGAAAGGGATATGTGTGAGTCAACAGCTCTACTGATCTAAGATTGAGGAAAGAGCTGTATGACATACAGTTAACCACTCAACCACCTGTCAATCCACACACTGTTACCACCCTGCCCTGAAGGCACATCACTGTGAGACCACTGACAATTACAGGATGGATACCGTTGCTCTAACAGGAGGAGTAAAGCATTCTGTGGTGTTTGACCCACAGGGTCGGCTTTATAATTGAAGTGATGTTGTGTCAGGCTCATGCCCCTCCTAGGAGTCATCTCCCCCTGGCTGAAGAGTGACAGGACAAGAAGTAGAAGCAGATGAAATCCAGATTGGAGTGGTTTTCTCTAAGAAAATATTGCAGCTTGGGGTTAACATTTCTCATGTTTGCGGAAGATAATCAAGCCTGAACAGCTCAGTGATAGGCTGCAGGAGCCCGAGGGCATGTTCATCCACATGATAGAGAAAAACATTAGGTCCAGTCTCATGTATAGGTTCAACCAGTGGATTGTGGTTATCTGTTGTCAATCACTTTCATTGATTATTGATGTGTAACAAATATAGACAAGTGAAGTTGACTGGTTTGCATTTTCCGTCTTGTTTATGGTGTGATTGCCGTCAGGCCTGTAACATGATCACACATGTGAGGAGATGAAAGAAGGGAGTGATGTGACAGAAGGACGCAGGCCCTGAGG
>OMNW01018789.1:0-16696 GCA_900303245.1 Selene dorsalis | reverse complement strand
AGAGGAGCAGCAAAAAAAAAAAAAAAAAGGTAAAAAAAAAAATATAAACAAAACACAGTCTGTTTTACAGCTGTTATGTTTAACCCATGAAAAACTCTTTCACTTTTTCTTCAGCAAAAATGATGTTATATATACATATAAATATATAAATATATGTGTGCCTTGAAGTTATCAGCTTACAATGTCTTTTGATTCCATGTTTTTTTGCACAAAAGGTGTACTGTATATACATTCAATTGAATTGTTGTTAGGCCTCTTGCTCTTGATTATTTATTTTCCTTGTTACTCATTTAATTAAAAACATATCGACAAAAGTGAACTTATTCCTCATAATCTGTCCGACGGCGATCACTGACTCCAGCTGTTAATGAACCCTCTGGTAGCAGCAACAGCAGCAGCAGCAGCAGCAGAGGTCAGTCTGGAGAGCGAAGGTCCACTGAGGATGACTCAAAACTCACAGAGACTGCACTTAACATGCTGCATGTACAGCATATTTAGGGTCTAAGCCACAGACTCGATCTATGGCACAGCAGACCAAGGATGCAGTCAGAGTGCTTAATGGTCAGATGATTTGTCATTGTTCAGAATCATCACGTTGTGGGCTCTAATGGGTCTTACAGAGAGAACACCACAACAAAATGTCTGCACAACCCTTTTGGAAATGAGGCTTCCAGCGAGGCATAGAAGTAAACTCAAAATAAAACTCCTGCGCAAGCCTAAAGTCCTGTACCTCAGGGTGCCACCCACAGCATTTTCCTCACTGCCCCACTTCTTCTTTGAGCTAGTTCACTTGCATCCTCGAATAGGAAAGATGCATCTTTGTTGCTGGTGGTGATAGACTGTAAACACTGCAGGATCTTCTTGATCCACAGTGACATATCCCACAAGGAGGCAAAACACAGCCCATGTTTTCCCTGTCCTCGGTGCACTGACCAAAGCAGTGAGCGCAGCACAAATCATGTTTTGTCTGAAAGGCCCCATACAGCAATGGAAATGAGATTCAGGAGCATGCACGTTTTAAATGCATGGTTCATTTTTCTTTCCTTTTTTTATATATTTCAGAGAAATAATACAGAAAAAATCCCTTAAATTAGTTTCATCAAGAATTGTGACCAAGATAGAAAAATACATCATAGGTTCTGCTCCCTACAAATAGGGCTGATCCATATGCAGAAACAATCCTCCTGTGATCATGATGGCAGGTATATGAGTCACAGTTTTAGTGGCCAATTTTGCATTGTCACTGTTCACTGTGGAAAAAATAGAGCAATTAAAAAAAAATCCTGCACACACTGACCAGAAATAAACTATTTATTCATTTCTTTGCAATGTTTTGGTGTGAGGTATTCCAGTAGGTATATCCTGACATTTCCTTCATACTGAATAAATGGATTGATTATCCATTTCACATGGGATGAGGTGGTTGTTGCTCATATTTAGGATGATGGCTCCTTATTGTTGAACTCCATTTTCCCGGTTTACGTCCCGCATAGAAACGTAACTAAATTGTTTATTGTGAGTCAGAAAGAGCAGGATTTTTTTCTGTGCTATACTCAAGATCCATTCATCATCAGCCAATATTGACCTGCCTCACTGCATAAAGTGCAAAGATTTCTTCTGTTGCAACTGCAAGAAATATGATCATGAAGATGATGTCATTTTCACTGGGGCAACATTTGGATAAAATGATCTCTCTGCAAAACAACATTTCATTTTTGAAGGTTGTGACAGCAAAAAAACTGCAGCTCCTGTGAGTTGGTAATTGCACATATTGCACATATTATAAATTTGATAATATTTCAGTTAATTGTTCAACTCTGATATCAAACATTTGTCAGTGTTTACTGTCAGTTCATTTTTTGGCAACTGAAATCCCATTAACATCTGTTGTGCAGGCAGGATGACAAATTGTAAATGTGAAGTTTATTCTCATAACTTTATTGAGACATCTTTTTTTTTTTTTATTGGAGGATGCAACATTTCTCCTTCACCTCATTGTTGTGTTCTCGTGTCTTCCTTTGTTTTTGTTTTTTTTTTCACCAGATGTCAGTGAAGTCAGTAACGATAAACCAGTGATGACATCATATCTGGCTGTTAACTGATCCCAGGCTGTGTATGCTACATATCATTGACATGGTGAATCCGCTGGGAAACAGGTCGCTGTCGTTCCTTGTTTAATTGGCCTCAGAAACAAAAGGGTCCTTCTTCATTCTGTCTGTGTAGGACAATGTTTAGACTTAGTCAGGCCCACAATCCATGTTTGTAATGTGTCTCAGTAGATAAACAGGAAGCAGCAGAGAGCGCTGCAGAAATATGGACACTTCCCAAGAAAAGCACATTTGTGGAGCTGTTTAAACGTCAACACCGAAATTATAACTCTGGTTTGTTAGTGCTTGGGTTATTTTCATGGTTGGCCAACTGCTCTATCAATAATAATAACAATGTGTTCAGCACAACACAGACACAGTCAGACAATCAACTAAAATAAGATTCCCCAAGGAAGGAAAGAAAGTATACTTTCCCAAATGCTCTGTCAGAGAGATGCGTCATAGTTTACTCACGATCTGCTCATCCCCCAGTGAGGTACTCGTGATGTGAACTCAAGCTGAGCATTCCACCCAGCATGCATTGTGTGGTTGTTGAAGCCAGCACCAGTTAACATGAGTAAACTTAAAGCAAACTTGATTTGCACCACTCTAATTTAGTTGTATCCCTGCTGGAGACACTGATTGACTTATTAGGGTCACCTGATTATCACATATTCCAGTGATTCACTGAAGTCGTCAACTGTGATGTGACATGGCATGGAGTGCCAGGAGGAAGTGTTGAGGCATCAGAAACAGTTATGGAAGCACAACAACAACAGTCAGTTGAAACACCAAGAGGTAAATTTTGTCCTGAGGAGACGATCTCTTGATTTGTCCGAGCAGACTCCTGCAGCCTCGTGTTAGCTTCAGGTGACTCACATAAACTCCACTTCACTGGAGCCACATCAGGAAGTGATGTGTTCACTGACAGCAAGGAGGGCAGGACTCATCCCATCAACTTTTATCCATGTCTCCAGCTAAATGTGTTTTCATATTCAGTTACTCTTTAAGCACCTTTTTAAGCAAAAACGAATTAATTGTGAGGATATGTTGCATTTATTGGTCTTAGGAGACTGCATGTTCTGGTCAGATGCACTGTGCTTTGACATGATGATGATGAGCTTCTGGGAAACAGAATGGACCCTTTTTTTTGTTTTTTACAGAGCAACTGATCAATCCAAAAGTGATCAGCAGCTGCAGCCCTGTTTTCAGTGCACATAATGCCAGGTCAGTACTGTTGTATCTGTCAACTGTATGTCACTGTTACATTATTTTACCATTTTTGTGGAACATTGAGGGTGTTGCATTATGACACGTTGAATCCAACAGAGCAGAAAAAGGTTGCATCAGACTCAGATGAGATCACAGGATTTGTTTTCTTTACGCAGCGAAGACTCAGAACTAATGTGAATGAGAGCTGAAAGGATTTAGCTCCATCTGTGCTAATCACAATCAACATGGTTCAAGCGTTTTGTTTCTCCCGCTGTGGTTGGTGGTCAGTGAACGAGCTGTGTACCAGTCTGATTCTGCAGAACCGCAAGCTGACATCAAATTGCCCCAAAATGAGTAAACAATTAATTTGACCCATATTTTTCGTATTTCAACTTAATAGGCTGCTAACCTGCTAACCTGCTGGCCAAGGGTCAGGATGAGACATGCTGGAGAAGGCAGAAGCATGAAATAAAAAGTATTTGGAAAAAAAAAAAAAAAAAAAGTACACCAAAAAAAAAAAAAGTTGTAAAAAAAAAAAAAAAAAAAGTTCAACAAAAGCTGAACTGAACAGAGAATGTTGAAAAACATGCTTGTTTTTTTCATCCATAAACTATCTCTACAGCACAGCAAGTAAAAATCTATTGACATTGCATAGTACTTCCCACAGCTTGAAAAAAAATCATTAGTTTACATCATAGAAAGTACTAAATTTCAAGAAATAGTCCAGTAAAGGCAATGAAATGAAAAGTGAGATGGACTGGCCAAAAGCCTGTCTGAATGGTTTTCAGTGCATGAAGACATCAGAGCAGTCTATGGGTCACAGAGGACAGAGGGAGAGCATGCCATATTGGTTGGGTTTCACAAAAAGTGTGGTCACCCCTGGTCTTATGGTAGACTTGGGGTGTGGCCAGTAATTTTGTTCAGTAGAGCTGAGAGTCCAATTTATTTTATAATGGAGGAGGAGGTCAGCGATATACTGGGGTGTTTGATCATGCAAGGCTCTAAAGGCAAGTGCCAGTATTTTAGAATTTGACAGAGAGCCAGTGGAGGGAGGATAAAACTAGTGTGATGTGTGATCTCTTGTTTCATTCTGGTTAAAATCAGCTGCGTTTTGGACAGTTTGGAGATGGTTCAAAGAGGTTAAATTCAAAAAGGTAAAAGAGAATTATAATAATCATGAGCGAGAAGACATAAAAGAGTGAATAATCAACTCCATCTCCGCCACACATCACCACAGATCAAAGTCAGTGATTTACATTAACATTCAGAGGTTTGAGCTCTGACTGATTTTTAGTTCATGTTTCTATTTGCTCCAGGGTTTGAGAAATAAAGGTTTTATTGAATACGAATCCCACATGTTTTAGCTTGTTTTCTCAAACAGTGCTGAAGTTATTGAAGACACCTTAGGTCATAATGGGTGAAGCCAACAAACCACAGTCAGTTCAAGACCCTAGAGAGGATGTTAAGCATGAGTATAAGTCACCCCGGAGACACTTTCTGGTTCGTGCAGAAAGTCTGTGTGAAAGTCGACTGTTGTATCAGAGGGACTGGTCTCAGACACTCTCACGGGTAAAGTGGAGGTCCGGGGCTGGTGTGGTTTGTCATATACTGTGAAGTCTTGAGCACTGGCTGAAAAGTGTTATGTGTGGTCACACTGCCCTTGACCTTTGACACCCAGAATGCAGTCATTCCATCGTTCTTCTTGCACAGGTCCATCTGAACAGTTGTTCCAAGAAATAATTCCCTATGGGAGTTGTTGTTATTGTTGTTGAGACCACAAGGCAGAAATCGTACTATATTGGCCTCTTTCTTTTGACTATGAAAATGTAATATTTTCATCCTTGACTTCTAGTGAATGTTTGTGCCAAACGTGAAGTTCCATCAAGGTATTAATGAGACACTGTGGCCATGAAAATGGGATGGACAACCAGAAGATACGATACATCCATCTCAATAGTTTTTTTTTACTCTTATTGGTAAATTCTTAAATCTTTACATAATCAACTCTGGAATCTCACAGCCATCTTGAGTTATTCACTGATGCAAACGTGGAAATGTTTCTTATTCAGTAATCTTTTAAATATGTCTTGAAGGCAGCAGCAATTATTTCTTGGACACTGCAAAAACTGCTAATTGCACACACATACCAGCGTGTACCGTGATTGATTTAATGGCTGGTCCTTTCATGGGCTCAGAGATGTGAAGAGGGTGATGCACTTCCTCTGATGCACTCTATGACAAAGGTAGCAGCTTTGTGCTCTGTGAAGGACATTTAGAAGTCGACTCAGGAGAGGATAATATGCACAGAGGGTCGTGATCATCACTCCGAGACTCCCAATGGTCTTTAGAAATGTTAGCAGAGTGTCTCCAGGGAAGTAGGACGGTCATCAGTCGGTCCAGTGGTCGATATCTGGTCAAGTACCTCTGCAAATATCAGCTGTGATCTTTTGCCCAGGCATTAACAATTACCACAACACGAATCCTGAGGACTTAACCCTCAGTTTTCATCTAGTACCACCCTGAGGTTGACATTCTTGGTTCAGTAAAATTAATTTATCGTTATTGAATGTAAGTTAAAAGGGACCCTAACCCAAAGATAAGTGGGGAGAACACACTGACCTGTGGTACACCCATGTGGCTAAGGTGATGTGTTTTCATCAGTTTCTAAATCCAAGGGTTTACTTAGTATTTTTACCACCACTGTGAATGTTTAATGCTAGTGTCAAGACGCAGAAAACTATAATCATTTAGCTAAAGCACATTGTGTTTGTCTGTTGTGGGACTTAGATCACATTTTATGACCTGTTAATACAGAAAACCAGGTCAATTCGGAGTCACACAAAGTGGCCAGAGGGAAGGATTCGGCCTGTATAATGCTGTAAATGGTTTTAAACCAACAGAAATAATGGTGGGCTAAATCAAGTGTCTTTTCCTCTTTAATTCACAGAGGATGGATAAAACAGCCCTCTGATTCCCAGGAACGTTTGGCTTCCATTTCTGCTGGTCATTACTGTGGTCAGCTGGCATTAAATTGCATTAGAGGACCACTAACAGCCTCCAATGCCTCTTCACACACACACACACACACAAATCTATTCTATGAACCTACACACACACACACAATTATTGATCTCTAGAGCTCCACTGGATTATGAAAAATGGCTGCCGACCTTAATGACACTTCACCTGAGATAGACTGCCTTTCTCCACTGCTTAGCTAGTGAGCTGAAAATGCGTGCACAGGGAAATCAGTGGTAAAATGTTGTCCCAGTCTGTCCCTGTATCTTCTTGCATTGATTAACTGTTCAAACAGAGATATAAAGGAATAATTTATGCTTGAAATGATGAATGGATTACAGAGTGGAGGGTCATTTAGTGTTGTTACAGCCCCACATCATCACACACGGGACAGTCATTTATTCAAAGTTGGAGGAAGTGTTTGCACATCGATAGTGTAGTGGATAATCTTTCATTTGTACAGCAACGTTATGTTAATATATAGAGCAATGAACATACATTATACACTTCCTGCATGTGTGTAATAAATAAATAAATAGAAAATAAAATTTAAAAAAATCACATGTTATGTACCACATCACTATAACAAATTAACATTTTTTTTTTATCCTCCATTAACATTTCTTTTTTTTTTTTTGTCTTTTCACTCTCATTATTTTTATTTAAAAACGCTGTGGTGCCATGTCAAAAATCTTAGGTACTTAACATGGGGACTGCTGAGTTTTCTGCCTCTTAGACCGGCTTTTATTGTTTTCTGTGACTGTTGTGTTAATATAATGTCTTGATTATTTTGCATAGCTTCATTAAATAAATCTGTTATCCTTGGTGGAGTGTTTTTGCGCCCCTTAATAATGTATAGATTCCTATTCTTCTGTTAGAAAGTGATGTGCTAAGCTCCACAGCAGTGAAACCAGTACTGAGAGACAGCAGAGATCTCTGATGTGAGAGTTAGCTGCTGAGACAGAGATGGGTCTTGATTTAAGCACAGTTTTTTTCAGTTTTTGTACCAGGCTGTTAACATGTTTATTTCTGCTGTAAAGTTGAACATTTTAACATGGGGACTGACTCACTGTTGCAGACGGACTCTAGTGGTCAGTAGAGGAACTGCAGTTTTTGACACCTCATTTTCAGGTTCATGCTTTTTCCTGTTGTCCACCACAACATCATACAGTGATCAGCCAATTACCCTCCATGTCAGTACAGCTGGAAGCGCAAATGTGACACTGTTGATCACTTACAGTGAAGTAGCTTCTCCTTTTGGCCACCATATCCCGAACCTTCAACCAAACCAGATACAGAGGTTTGTCTGCATCTGGTAGTAAGCTAACTTGTGGAGAAATGCAAATTATGAAGAATGAAAAAGATTTCAAAGGTTTACAACTGTGATATGAGTTCCACCAAATTATTCTTGTTCATCTAATACATGATATTCCTGTGAAGCCCAGAAAAAAAATGTGCCACAGTCTCTCTAAACTGAACACACACAGGTAATTTTGTTGAATTAACACACAGGCTTCAGTCAGGAATATAAAACTTTGCCTTTATAAATAAAAGTTAATGTACATTGCTGTAATTGTACCAAAGGGATGCTCAGTAAATTAATTGATAATAATGAAAATAAAGACATACATAACTGAAACCATGTTTAATTGTTTAACCCAGAGTCTCTTTAAAATATATGCCACAAATGGCTGGGGCTGAGCATGAACATAATGACACGCACCAGCCACATTTGTACTGAAGTTTGACTAACAAAGAACTGTGACACTGGTACCTCCACATAAATACACAGTTGAACTTGTCTGCATTTTGCAGAACATTTTCAAATACACTTTCTAGGCCTCTGAACATTTGGATTCTGAAGATTGTTGCTGCTTTTATCCATCAGGTCAAAGTAGGATTTACACACCTGTCATGATTGGGAGGGATCCCCCCTGGGCCTGCTGCAACTACTGCAATATATTAAGTCAAGATTTTTTTTTTTTTTTTTTTTTCAGAGGCAAAGGGGATTTACATGCTTGAAATCACTGTCTGTGAAGTTTTACATGAGCACAACTGCACAAGAACAGACGGAGCACAGGTTAAAGTCTTGTTCGGTTCCCCGATTAACATTCACTGCAAATGCTTCTTTTCAGAGACCTTGTGCACTCTGAGCATCAACAGCACAGCTCGAAAAAGATGGTGTGAAGTGCTTCAAAAGGTACTGTACACCTCCTGTGCTGTGGTTAATCAGCGGTCATGGCATACAGAAGGCCAAAGATGTAAGGCAGTGCAGAGGTCTGGGTGCAGCGCAGTGGCCCTGTCCAACAAAACAGTCGCTTCTCGCATATTTGGTCAATTTCAAGGACATTTTGGATTTCAGCAGACGCACCTCTGAGTTCTCTTTTATTTGAGCTCATCTCCTGAGGAAAAGTAACAGATGCTATATGTGAAGAAAACTAAAAAGCCGAAATACATTTCTACTGATTCTAACTGAACTTAAGTACAGGAGACTGGGGACAGTTGCACTTGTCTCTCATTTAGACAGAGACTATTTGGAATAATAATACATTTTTTTATAGGGTGTACACCAGTAACCAGAAGTAGTTTCTGTAATTCAAGATAAACTTTATATATAAACATTCAATATTACAACCTAATTAAATTGGGAGGTAGCAGCAAGTATTATTCAGCCGAGATAGTATGTCAGCAGTCAGTAACCACTCAATACTGTTATTGATTTATGTGTATTATTTCAGTTAAATGAGTGAAGTTCACCTCAGTATTATGCAAACAAGCATTAATATTAAGTTTTCAGGCTGATTTTTGCAGGTTGAGTTCACTTCATTATTGGTGACAGGTGTTCCAATGTCTTCTATCAGAATAAATAACATCGCTGAGAGCTGGGAGCCAGCATGACAGGTCAAACCATGCAAAGCCACCGAAGTGAGCAATAATTGCTTTTCTGTTACTATTAATGTCAATAACATTCATCTTTTAGATTTATTATAATCATAATAGAAACAGTACAGCAAAGTGCTTCATAACTAAACCATACAAAATCATGTATTTTCACATATTTGTGTAGCTGCTCATGTAACAAGAGTCCTCCATCTTCAGCCTCTCTCTCACTACCACTACCCTGACATGAAGATCATCTGCTGTGGCATTCCCCAGAGATGCAGGTGGATGCTGCTGTCAGTCCAGTGGAGATTGACAGGGCTGTCAGGTGTGTGAACAGTGTTATGTCTACATGTGTTCATTGTTCAAGTGGCAGCTTTGCACATCACACTCACATAAGGATTGACACTCCTGGGCTATTTTTGAATGGCATATGATGAGTTCATTTCCAACAGCAGGGGAAGTTATATTTTTAAATTTCAGCAGTGCTGGAATGACAGTCTGCCTGTTTGCTGCCCAAGGTGAGTCTGTGTTCTCAGACTGCACAGCAGAAACATCACCGAGGAAGAAAGATGTTGGTTCATCAGCATGAGTTTATTTTAATTGGGGCGATTTATGCATGCATGGTGTAAATCCAGGTTGGGAGAGATACTTCTCCCAGAGGTGTTGACAGATTATATTGCAACCCAATGCGTAGCCGACACATAGCTGATGCATAGAATCCAGAAATGGCTGCTGGGAACTATAGAAAACCTGAGTGTACAGAGGATGCCGTTGTCAGAAAAAGTTTACCCCTCATCCCCTCGACCTGGCGGCCTGCTACAGGGGCTGAGTGGGCGAGAGCTGGAACTTCCACTGCCTCCTTAATGAACCCACTCTCCCACTCACAGATCTTGTCATATGGAGACCAAGCCACTCATACATGTTTTTTCATATATATCAATATCTTAGGAACAGGTCAATAGTCTGATTACGACGAATGCCAATGGCTTAGTTGGGACTCGGTTGTTTAAGCAGCACTCAGTATTCATAAGACAATTTATTGGAAATGTAAAGGAGTGAGTTTGTGGGGAGACAGATAAGATGCTGGGTATGGCAAACAGACTGGATCAGCTGGAGATAGTGAACCTGTGGAAGATGTAATCACAGAGTCCAGGACATCACGTTAACTCCATGTTGGCAAACTTAACCATCTGACAAAGACTGGGATGTAGAGCAGAGGTCTTTACTCTGCTGTGGACTGGATTCAGGTCTGCAGGTGCACTGGCAACAGGAGTGAACCAGATCGTTTTGTCCAAAGAATCAACACACACACACACCAACGGGGAGACAGCCAAACTGGGGACAAACAAACAACACAGGGGAGGGGACAGCAGGAAACATAGGCGATGAAAGAGAGGTACACCCTTGTGGATTCAGCAGCATGACAGGACACAAGCCGGGCACATCAGGCTGTCCTCAGCAGGTGATTTTAATGTCATCTCCAGGAATGGTGTTATAGTACAGATTGCAACCACTGCAGCACATGAAGCAGAGAGCCATCTACACACAGGAAACAGCACAGTCCAGTGAGAGCGGTAGGAGTATGAGCACACATATAATGATGGTGACACTGAAGCAGACTGAATAAGACTCAGCTACCACTGGTGCATATTGAGTGAAAGGAAGTGGAGGGTACAGTATTCACACTTATTTATTTAAATCATGTCGAAATATCTGACAATAGCAAACATCACTGATTCAACTCATGACTATAAATTAACACAACTATAAATATTGATTTCACACTGTAACAACTACAGAATAAGGACACCGTCAGCGTTTGGAGTGGTTCTTCATAAGCTTCACTTTCACCATGTAATTCTATCTGCAACTGGGCATGAAGCTTCGCAGACAGACGGGGACCAGATTTCTAAACTGCCACTGTGCAGCTGATACAGAACTAGGACCGTTCTTTTGTTTTCCCAGTATAAACAATCAGTATCAGTAGCTTTCCTCAAATAGCAGGAACAGCGGTGTAACAACAACTCGTAGAACTGTGGAAACTCATGGGGGGATAAACAAACAGTCTTGTTCTCAAAGAAGGCAAATAGATGGAGAGTGATAGAAACTGGGGGAAAACTAGCGGGAACCTCTGCTGGACTCACTCGATGATGAGAGCCAATGTCAGGCCGGGACACTGATGCAGACTCTTTGTCAGGTATAATCCCTGTGGCCCTTTCTCTCTGTAGAGGCAGGACGTGATGGGGTTCAAAACAACATTCACTTGGACTTATTTCCTCTGGATCACTAGGCAGTGAGACCTGTTACTTATTAATACAACCAGGTGTTTTACTGCCACTATCCCAGCAGCTGAGATCAGCCTTTTTTAACTCAGTCTGTGAATGTTAGGGTTGTTTCTGGCTTTGGCTGATTAATTATCCATTTGATTATCTAAACAAAGGCAAGCCTGTGCACCAATCAAAAACACAAACAAACAAAAAAAAAAACCCCAATGAAAATCAATGACAGAACTGAACAACAACAACAATAATAATAATCATAATCATAATCATCATCATATATGTTATGTTACTATTATTATGACCAATTAAAAACTCACATTTGAATACAAAATATGGTCTAATCTACTAACTACCACAAAGTAAAGTTTGAAGTTACGGTGTATTTCGGGCTTTAATTAACAATATTTATCAATAATTATCAGTCACAACAGGAGAAGTTCCCAAGAGAGGACGGTGGATGCAACAACGTGTAGTGACATGTTTGCTACTAAAGCAGGATTGGTAAAAAGAAATTTCAAGAGTGGAAAGGCCCACATTTTTTAAATAAATGTGTCTGTGTGTGTGTGTGTGTGAGAGAGAGAGCGTGTGTACTCCTGCCTTCCCAGCCACTGGACTGGTGTACTAAATCACTTACAGTGTTGGCATGACACCAACAAGCTGAGCTCTCTTTCATCATCATTGGCCATATAAGAAAAAAAAAAGGTACCACAATCAGTCAGCTTTGTCTGCATTGAACCGTCTGTCCAGAGGAGCTTTAAATGGCCTGACAGAGCCATGAGAGTCAAGGTTAGCTCTAACCGCAATTTAGTTCTCTATTCACACACAGCCACAGCTAAATTCATATGTTTTCAGACCGATGAACGACTGTGAATATGAGCTGCTGAATGGGAAAAAAAACAAAACCCTGAAAAGCTCAGGTTTGTACAGTATGACAGATCAAGCAGAGATGACATATATGAAACATGAAAAGAGCAACAAAGTTGTGTCCATGAAGAAACAAACATGACATTCTGAAATTAATTTAAAGAAATAACAATCCTTTTTGAATTTACACCTGTCACTTGTCAGGTTTGATTCCCACCTGAAACACCGAAGCAAGTGTGGATAACAAAAAAATGGCTTCAGTCACTCAGCGCTGTGGAAAAAATGCCAAATGGATGACAGACTTGTAGTTTCATACAGACATCACGGTTCTACACTGTAACAAGTCCAACAGAGAAGACGGGGGCCGACACTGGTATTGATCCCATTCACGCTAGAATAGATCTTCAAAAATGTCTTGTACTATTGACAGAATCAATATTTTGGGATCGATCCACCTGCTCCGATCTGGCGCTGACGGGCTTAGTGTGATACAGAGATGTTTCATCATGGAGATTGCGGTACATGTGAGAGCATGTGCTCACTGCTCATCAGTTCCATCTTCTCCCCGACATACACACGCTCACGTATAGACAGACTGTGTTGATAGATGGGTGACGCACTTGTGTATTTTCCAATCCATTAGTATCTAGTATCAAACTTGCGAGTGGTGTGAGGAGTGCTGCAGCTGCTTTGATGTTAATCTGTTCACATCCCCCCTGACACACATACCATCCCCCAGGCATAATAGGCATCTGACACCGCCTTATTGCCTAATGACGACACATGGATGCCTGGGAAGGATCTTCACAATTTAGTCTATTGACACTGAAGAGACAGAAACCTAATGCCAATCGTCACGCATCAATAAGAACATCGATTGGTGCAAATTGGTTTGCTACAAGGCCATGTTACGCAGGCTGCAGCAGGTGACATATTTCATACACAGATACCGAGCTACATGTTTTCTAAGCAAAAGTCACTGAGCTGCATTTCATCACTAGTGATGCTAAATGACTCGACCTGGGCAAGCACAACAATGTGAAGAGGTGCTGACTGCAATATGAGGAAGAAATGGAGAAGTTTGCTACCTCTGTGGTTTACCTTAAAACATAGTTAAAGACGTCTGACAACTTTCTATTTCAGCTTTTACAGTGACAGAGACAAGCAGAGGAGGAGAGTTAGGGGGAGAGCTCCTCCTCCAAAAAAACAAAAACGATCAAAACAGGGAAAAACTTGCATAGTTACCCTTCACAGTTTGAGTACAGCAGTTTACTTACTTACTGCAGGCCTTTTACAAATTTAATTTCCAGACTCTTGTGTGTATGCATGTAATGCTGCAATATCATGATTAATCTCAGATTGGCTGCTTTGTCCTCCTCGCTTAACAAGGTCCAGTCCTGCTCAGTCAATGAGCCACGCCCACAGAGCTGACAGAAACTCACTGTGGAAGGTGATTTATATGCTGGAAGTTCTTTTCTCTGAAATGAAGTATAGATTCTGGTAAATTGATACAAGATATGTTTTTTTTTAATCATATTAAAAAGTGAATGATTTATCATTTTTATGTTTTTTTTCTTCTTCTTTAGAATATCATGGTATTTAGGAGTTAGCTTGTAAAAGCATTTAATGGTCTTTTTTTCCCTTAAATCCTTTTTTGACACCAAGGTCACATCCCTAAAATGACATGACAATAGTGTTATGACACTGATATTATTAAAAAAAAGAAAAGGAAGAAAGAGCATGCATTTCTCAGGTTCAGTGATTTCATTCCGTAACACTTAATGCCATTCACAATATCTGCACAACACAGCAACAACATTAGGTGGAAATGGATATTTCTCACTGAGACACTTGAACAGCTGTTCACTGACAACAAACAATAGTACTTCAGTAACAGAGCAGCTTTTCTTAGGCACAAAGGGTGAATGTTGTTAACATGCATGTAGCAACATTCAGGGTCTTCCACTGCCACACATCCAGAGTAAGGTGAGATATTCAGGACCAGGAAGACACAGTGTAGACAAAATGAAAATGCAAATAGTGCAGTTGGACAAGTTGAGTCTTCCATCCATGGGCCTAGCTTTACATATTGACTACAGGGACATGTCCCTACCATTACCTTGGGACAGAAATGTCTCTATCAATGAAGCAAGTGACTTGTTTGCACTATATTTAGAGTGAAGTCATTAGATAACTCTGGCTGAGCATTTGATTGGCTGAAAGGTACTGCCTGGAGCTTTACATCATGTACAAACAACATATCTGTGTTAACAACAGTGCTGTCAGTCCAAACCTTAAATATAGGTGAAGATATAAAAAGTTTTGCACTGTTCTGTAGTTAAATAGAGACATCAACCTTTCAAATACCTAATAACTCCCAACAGTCCCATGGCAGATTTCAGATTTTCTCTTATGAAGCAAAACATTTATTGTTAAAAACATTGATATTTTGACAATTTTTTGAGATCTGCCTTGACAGCTGCTGCCTGGCTGGTGGAAGCCACACACCAGATCTCACTTCCAGCCAATTGGCCCAATTAGTTAAAAGGGAGGATTGATGTTGTCAGAGGTTGTGAGTTCAAGCCTCACCTAAGGCAGAATGGACATTGTTTGTCTCCCTATTTTGTCTCTTGTTACTTAAAATTGCCTACATTTGTTCAAAATTGCCTGGCCCTGACCACTGCTGCAAAACAGCTTTAATGCAGAATGAACTCTTAAAACAGCCCATGGAGACACTGGTTACCTGTTTTAATGTTGTAGCTGACATATTTAAATGTATCATGATTTTAGAGTCCAGGCTCAGGATATTTGAGTCAGGTAAAAACTGTACTATTTTTTACACATGTGTAACCCAAAAGCTGTGTAGTGGTGTGACTCTGCAGAGACCCTGTCCTTGGCGCCAGCAGCTGCATGTACATGTGCCCAACACTAGTAAACACAATGTTCCTTGAGGACTCAAGGATGAACTGATTAGATTTTGGTCATCAAAGGTCACAGTGACCTCACAAAACACACTTTTATCCTTCACACGTCATTTGTGACATTTCCCATAACTGATTCACCTTTGATATGACTGTGGATTAACAGATGTAACCTGAAACTAGTCTGTGAGGCAGAGCCAGACAACTGTGAGGTGGTGATTCTAGTTTTATTATCTTCTTAACTCGTTGTATTGCTGCAGAAGTTACTGCAGTTTGTCCTTCGGTCGATTACAACATGCAGGATGTGAGGCTGGGGGTCTTTGAAAATGAGATTTCTTTACAACACTGTCTCCATCCCTCTCCTCTGTTCTTTGTTTCTGGATGAGAGCTGCAGGTCTGTGTCTGAGCCGCACTTTTCCACTGGGTTGTTTATTTGTGAAAATATTCTCTCCTTTCCTAACTTGCTAATGGAAATAATCATACGAATACATAAACTGAAAGAATTGAGGTAGTCCCCATAGACTCCAAAGTCCAACATTACAACATAAATAAACGTGTACTGGTACAATAAACAACAACTTAAGTTTAGCATGGAGTCGATGAATAGTATAGTATATAGTTCAATTTAAAGTTAGTCAGTATGTAGATGAAGTGAATTGTATTTGCATCTATGAACAGATTTTTGTGCTGCAAACCTGCATGGATAAGTAGTATAGATGATGGATGAATGTTGTGTTCAGTAAGTGTTCAGATAACTGATGAATTCAATGGGATATGGAGATATGAAAACACTGAGTGGTGTAAAGCAGTGTGTGTGTGTGTGTGTGAGAGAGAGTGTGTGTGAGAGAGAGAGAGAGAGACAGAGAGAGAGAGACAGAGTTGTCAAAGGTGTGAATATAAAGGTTGTGAGGGAACATGGGGAAATGATGAAGGTGGCCAGTAAGAGAAGGACTGGTCTGGGAGAACAGGCCTTTTGTATACTCCTCTGTTCTCACCTATCAGCTGAAGCCAGTTGCTCTGATGACCCACCCCATCCCCCGGCAGGGGAAAACAAGACAGAGTTGGCAATTGCTATTTTTGGATTTTGTAAAGGTGATTTATACAGACTTGCTCTTTCCATGTCCACAGTTGCAGTAATAAAAGATAAGAGATTCAGCTGCTCAGTATGGAGGGAGGGCACTGAAGTTCAGCGGGTTGGGGTGGGGTGGAGTAATAATGCCCCGTTTGCCGCTGAGAGGGAACAAAACAAGAGTTGCAGTATGGACGAGCGAGTGGCCTCGGTAATACAAAATCTCAGCACATCAGCCATCATCCTCTAACCTGGCCTGCACTCTATTTTCCCATCTCTTTCATTCCCTCCTTCTGATAGAATGAGATTCCTCCTTGACTATCCAGGAAGACCTGGTGTCCTTTCAAATCTGCTGCTCAC
>OMNW01018788.1:0-13062 GCA_900303245.1 Selene dorsalis | reverse complement strand
ATGTGATCTTCTTTTTTTTTCTGTCTGAAGGTCTGATTGACTGCAGAGCTGCATTGCTCTAGTCAGTAAAGCTCTGTGATGGCACAGCTTCTTACAAATTAGATCTGCTTAGCGGCATTCACATTCAACACGGGCCAAGAGTGTTCACTTTCTTTTACTGATCATTACTGAAGGAGGATTGTAGTTCCATCACTGAGTTAAGTTTCCATGACCTAAATGCTGTTTTTTTTTGTTTGTTTTTTACACGAAATGCTAATTATGTTTTAAAAATGTATCTATCATACATAAACATACAAATGATAATAGGCTTTGGTTTTCTTCATAGGCATATTCAGTATATTGCTATGGTTACTTGTACACAGTAAGAGAGCAAAGAAAATGAATCTATGTATTTATGTATTTTCAGATAAATGAACTATAATAAATGAACTAATACAAAAGTAGCAATGTAAAGCAGACTCACCCTGGACTTAGGAGGGGCAGGGGACACCTGAGGGAGAGTAATTAATGACAGAGAGTCAAAGAGGTTTGAGAGAGTTAGTGAGAAATCAGGAGAAGGAAAAGCATCAGAGCAGCAAAGAGACAAACTTGGAGGAACAGTGGAAGGAAAGAGCACTGCTGATGTACTTAGACACATCTAACCTTTGAAACTGTGAGTGCTTAAGAGATATGTTTCATTCTGAGCATTACTCACGATCGTACGGAAGAAATGGACCACGGCGTTCTCTGCTCCACGCTTACGTGGGGAAGTTGCAGAGGCTTTCTGAGGAGCTGGGGAGAGAGCACCACGGAAAGATCCCTGGAAACGAAATGAAAGGAAAGGAAAGGAACAACAGACATATGAATGTACTCTCATACAGCTACTAGAGCTACTTGGGCTCGAGCTCTTGAGAGTGAGATACTGGCTCAGACATCAGCTCACTGGGTCTTGAATATAACATGTAAGATTAATTGTTATCTAGTAAAGAAAGGCCTGTTACTATAACCAAGAAATGAGTGTTTCTATTATTTAGAAAAACAAAGTTTAAACACCTCCTCGCGATTAAATAAGAAGGTTGAAATACTTGAGATAACACTTGTTTTGTATAGTTGTTGTTCTACTCACCTGTTGAAAGATGAAATTAATAATAATAATAACCAAAAAAACACCTAAATTGCAAAATGATTCACTAACAGACAGATAGCTGCAAGTACGAAACTGTTAAATATAGAGTAAAAGGGCTTACTTACCTGAAACATGAACAAGAATTCATTTTTTAATTGATTTGTAGATCATGTAAATGTATGAGTGTGCTTTTTGTCATGTCGTAAGTTGGCACCAGTTGTGATACAGAACATAATTCGGGAATCTATAAATAGGACACTACATATTGCCTTTTTGATTACATGACAATGCTTTAGTCCATGCAGTAATCCAACTGTAGCTCATGACCTGTGAAGTAAAGAAATAATAAAGTGTATAATGTACAGTACAGCTCAGAAATGTGATGAAGTTGAATGTTTTTCCAGAGAAGGTTGACAGTTTCCACTTTCTTTTCACTTCACTCTTTTAGATTTTAAACCTTTTGACCCACAAAAGTCAGACAGACTGAATTTGAATATGTTTTCATGTTTAGTTTTGCTGAGTATACTTAGTGAAAAATCTCCCATTAACTTCGACACATCTGCAGATAATCACTAAGTCAGCAGCAGCCTCACGTCTTAGACAACGCCCGCCTCATTAACCCATATCCTAACCCATTGAAAACCTTTGGCCATGAGTCATTAAAAACAAATTAAAGTGTAACAAATGAGCAGTTAAAAATGTCAGTATTTTCCTGTCAGTTTTATCTTTACAAAGAAGACTAATTATCATCCAAGTACAAATCAATGCAGCCAAGTGCGTCAAAGTCAGACTTCACAAAGACCACGTCAAGATGAGTGCTTTATAAGGTCGATATGCTGTGTGTTTTAGGCCTGAATAAAAACTAAAAAAAAAGAAAGAAAATAACCTATTAAGTAATGCAAACAGCTGAGGCACATAAAAGGTGAAAAGTATGATTCCTCTAACACCAAACACCATCAACAACCTGCAGCCCAAGGGAGAAAAAAACTAATTTCCACCCACTTTTCAGTTAATGTTACCTCATTCATCCCTTTCTGTGACCCCATTAATGCATAATGTGTTTCTATGAGTGTGTGTGTTTGTGTGTGTGTGTGAAAAACATCTTTCAAAAGTTTTGTTTCAAGTTTGAACCAACACTGAAAATCAGAAAGAATCCAGACAAAGAAACTCAAAAATAGAAACGTGTCCTATTTTTTTGTCTCGCATCATCACACATCATCACATGATCACACATCACATCCTGACACACGGAGCAGAGGAAGAGTTTGACTTTGGGTTCATGAGCAGCTGCAGCTGGATTTACGTCACTAAAGTGACCCAGGAAAGGTTTACCCATCAGGGACAGATGTGTGTGTGTGTGTGTGTGTGTGTATGTGTCAGACAGTCATCTGACTGACTGACACAGCAGATGTTGATGCATTCGCCTGAATCACCTAAATTATTACTGTGCTTGCAGCAGGTGAGCTTCAGTCCATCCTGAGCTCCATGTCTCCAGAGGTTGATCCTTCTTGAAGACGAACTGATTTGATTCCAGAGGTCAAAGGTCGAGGTCACAGTGACGTTGGGAAGACGAACACAGCTGTGGACTTTAACACTCTTATCATCCTACGGCAGCCTCTGAGTGCCAAAGAACCCCCATGTCATATCAAGCATGGTACACACTTATTGTAGCTTCATTGCAGCAGCATCCAGGACAGATGTGGATATAAACTCCAACTCACTCTGATCACTGGAGGTCGATGATGCTGAAAATGAGACTGTTCTGTTCGTTTAAAAAAAAAAAAGCTAACGTCACATAGAAGGCTCGGTCACTGTTATCTCTTCTGTTCTTTATTTAGGAGCCACAGACACACTGTGTCGTATCATTTACTGTGGATGAACTGTTGTAAATTAAACGTTGACGCTGAGATAGTGGATTTGAGTTTGAGGTCAGAATAGCGTCGGGTTGAACTTTTAGCTCCGTGTTGCTTCTTTGTATTTGCAGATGCAGGAATCAAAGCGATGGTTTGTCGTTTTAATGCTGCAGAAGTGAAATGTGTTCATGTGACAAGACAAGTCAACAGAAGAAACACAGAGACAGCGATGTGTGTGTGTGTGTGTGTGTGTGTGTGTGTGTGTGTGCAGTAAAGGTAAAGGTCAGTACATAATGTGTCATGCATGGGAGCAGCTCAAATCTTCAGAATGTCAGTGCAACTGGACTCCTCTTTAAATCCAGTTCTTGACCTTTGCATGCAAACCGAACGAAGGCGAGAGGAAACATGAGCGGTTCTTCATTTCAACATTTACGCTGTAGCACGACGTCTGCTGGTCTGGGCCTTTAGCTTCAGGGCAGCGCGATGGGAACTGGTTTTCTCCCTTTAATACTCTGTCAACCCATAAATATGTCAAACAGAAGGAAGCTTTTCACTCCCAGCGATCAGCTACAACTACATTTGATACACTGGCCGGTGGTGTTGACCCTGTTTGACCCAGTTGTCTCATGCTAAGCTAAAGGTTTTGTTTGGTTTAGCTAACATGGCTCAGGTAAAGGTCATGGTCACGTCAAACAGGAACTAACAGTGTTAAAGTTTGATGTTTCCTTCTGTACTTTCTCCTTTGTAATTCCCACATCAGCATAGCATTATAGCTAAATAACTAGCACTGTCACCTCCCTCTGGGAGGTAAGGGGGGGTTGAGTGGGGCAGGATTCAGGAAGCTAAATGAATGAGTGGTATTAATTCCCTCCTCTTCCTCGGTCTGTTTTACCAACAGCAGCATCGTCATCATTCCTCTGCCACACGCTGATCAGCTTGTTAACAGGAAACTCATTTCCTGATCACACAGCTTTGGGCAGCGATCCGGCTGTGTGTCTGACCCTGATGGCTTCTAATGAGCCCCTAACGAGACTAAAAGCCACTAACGAGCCCATGACGGCTCTTAACTTGCCTGAAGGTCCTTGATAAGCGTAACCAGCCTAATACATAATTAGCATAATGATTGGAGTGGCTACAGGAACCCAATCACTTCTTATCAAGATGATGCACACACAATTCACAGTGTTCAGCCGAATCTGTCCACAAACACAGGAGCTGACGTCTGCTGGGCTGGCCAAACCCCCTGTAACGAGCTGGTCAAACGGGGACACGTCTCGCTGTAGATACGAGAAAAAATAAACAACCAACTTGCGGCTGCTTCATAACACAGAAACTTGTTGTTCTTTGGCTTTTGTCCATTTCTGATCTGCCTGCCTCAGCAGCTTCCAGGCCTTTTCCCAATCTGAGGACCTTTGAGTGACATTTACGGTTTTTTTTTTACCCCCAAAAGAAAATGAAATTATTAGACACTTTGATTTATCTCTCCAAGTTAGCTAAGGGTTCAGCAAAGTCAGAAGGATTCATCCTCAGGGATCTGTGACCATATAAAAAAGTGTCACTGCCATCCATTTGATGGTTGAGATATTTCTATCTGGACTGTCTGGCAGACAGCCTGAAATTCCCACACGGCTCCTGTGGCTAAAAATTGAGCTTCTCGATAAATATTTCAAAAGGAGCTGTTTGTAAATTTTCTCTGTCCCTGACTGTGGTTTCTCTCCTGAAGCAGAAGACGGTCCTGATTGTTCCTTGAGTTATGTTGCAGGGTTATAATACGACCTCTCGGCGCTACATTAAAGGCTACAGTGACTTGCTGATCAGAAAGTGACAAGATGGGTTCATAGCTACCTGGTTAGCATGCTAACTTCAGTGCTTTCCACTACTGGACGCAGGTTTAGCTGAGTGAAAGAATAATAAAAGCCTGATGTTAAACTTGCAGCATTTCTCCAAGAGTGGCGAGTAATTCACATGTAGTGGCTAAGTAGCATTAGCAAAACTTAGAAATAGCTCCTTTAAAGTGAGTTTGCTCAACGTGTGCTGAACTGTTGTTGACATCACAATTAATATTTGTGACTTAACTTCAGTCCGTCACAATAATCTGCTTTGTGGCAGCTGGTGAAATAGCTGTTTCATTTCATTTCTTTTCATTTTCATGCTAAGCTGGGCTAAATGTCAAGCTTCAAATTCAGTGTACTCGAAAGAGAGGTGTTTATTCAATGAATAAACATGTTTCCAAACATGTAATTAATAGATTTTGGTTTTGTCTTGTATCATACCTGCAGTTACAGTTGCCATGCCTGTTCACTAAATCCATTTTAGATTTTGGGACTCTTAAATCTCCAATAAGAGCAGCTGGGTCAGAAATCCAGGATCAGGAGTCGCATCATCCAGACAACAGAGGGAACAATACACCCCTGCAGCCCTCAGGGTTCAGTTTGTGTGATAGAGAATTGGCAGGAAGAGGAATCAAAGCGGAGATGGAAAGGAAGAGAGAATCTCTCTTCAGCTTTGTTCGTGGAATCAATTTTTCTTTCACTTCTCAGCCATTGAAACGCAGCACCAGGAGGTCTGAGGAGTAAAAAAAAAAAAAAAATCTCCAGACAAAGGATTTTAATAGCAGAGGATGCCTTATTCCGAAAGGTAAAGGTGGTCAGAGGAGAAGAGAGAAAAGATGTGGAAAAACATTTGGAGGAGGAACGAGTGAGAGCTGATTAGACTCAAAGAAAGAAGAAGAGAAATTGAGCTTAGAGGAGAAAAGAGAGGGATAGGACCGGAGGGGATGGAGCTGATGAGCAATCAATGAAATGTCCAGAGCAGAGAGACAAGTGAAGGCAACACTTCCTGCAGGATTCAGCAACACGACGAACTTCAGTTTCTTTTGCTCTGGAGTTCGTCGTCTTGATCTTTTGTCTCTTGTCATAAATTACAGGTGACATGTTCTTCCTCGGTCCCTCGGACGTTTCCTCGGCTCATCCATCAGTGGTTTCTCCTCCGTTTCTCTTGTTTCTGTTACATCAAAACAAAAAGCTGAACTGAACCCAGAAACGCCGGTGGCAGTTCACGGTAAATCAGTTCCACCGGGGGCTCGGTGCCATCGTTCAGGTTGTGTGTCCACGGGTTGATTCATGACTCACTGGCCTTGGGGTTGTATCAGTGTGGCCACACAGTCAAGAAAATTACATTCTCCACATGCTCAGAGAGTTGTTGGCATCCTGAGTCGCAATTATGGCTCAGTGACAAAGAGCGTCTCGCACACATCAATAAAAAGGACAACTTTTGTGGTTTGCACCGGATAATAGCTATGGCAATAGGGGCTGGTACTGGTGAGCGTTTTACCACATGCACCACTACATGTCGGACCGGTGAAGCTGCAGCAAACAACCGGAATCACAGTTGGACACAAAAAGGCTTTGAGAGCAACCTGTCGTCATGTGATTTGTGTTGAGACGCCTCAGAGGAATTCAGTTGTGGTGTGGGACATTACAGCCTCAGGTCGCCGGCGTATTAAACCACTGTAGCTGCTGCAGGGAGGAAAATATATTTTAAAAAGTGCTTTCAGAGGGAAGTTATTTGTGTGGAGGCTCAGGGAGCTCAACAGGGGCAGGAGCAGGTTCAGGGCATCAGTTA
The DNA here is from genome assembly GCA_900303245.1 of Selene dorsalis. Taxonomy (NCBI): domain Eukaryota; kingdom Metazoa; phylum Chordata; class Actinopteri; order Carangiformes; family Carangidae; genus Selene; species Selene dorsalis. Next base: position 6,480 of record OMNW01018788.1, on the reverse strand, counting down.
AAGCTGCCCCAGTGCTGTTAATGAGGAAGGGGCAAGTAGAGTCATCCATCAAACTGCTCTTTTAGAGGGAGTCGGTCCTGTGTTTTAGTGTTTTACCCCACGTTGACTCAGAGACCATCAGAGAACCACACAGTGTGCCTGAGGGGAACCTTTGATGAACTCAGCAACATTGAGGGATTGTCCTGGAAACCCTCCAGTGAAGGGAAACTCCATCAAAACTGGAAGAGGTCCAGTTGGACAAAAGTGTATCTGGACTTGCAATGATTGATTGAGTAGGGTCACATGATCAGAGCTAGGCTAAAGGTTTGGCCAGAAAAGCTGTGCTGGTTAGAACAGAAAAGCCTCATCAAACTGAAATGAATCTCAGTCATTTACAGTTCATACATCTGATCTGATTAGATGTGATGTGATGTGATCTGATCTGATCTGATCTGATCCGACCTCTGATTTAAGTCTGATTGTCATTGTCATGCCCTGAGAGTTGATGAGGACCCACAATTCAGCACTTGGTGGAATAAAACAGTGACTGAGTCAGTCTTTTGTTCAAACTCTTAAAACATCTGTAGTACAAAGGAAAGACTCCTCAGACTGAGCGACTCGCTCTCCCTCCGGAGCCACAGTCAGTCTTTACTGTCTCTTCAGCACTGACCTTTGAGAGTGGCACAAACAGTAATGGTTGTCTCTTAGCAGCAAAGGAAGAAAAGTACAGCCGTGTGTGAAACATAATCTCAAAAAACTCTTTCCCACCGAGGAGGAGTCTGTTTTTCTAACTATGATTTTCTTGAAAAGACGATCTCTGGTGACACTAAAGTCAACGCTTCAGTTTGTCTGGTTTTACTTGTGCACAAAGGACATGGCTCAGAAAACCTCCTCAGCAACAAGAGATGGCCATGGAGATTTAATGACAACTGAGTTGGTTTTTAAAGAGGAACTATGCAAGATTTTTAACCTCATCAAACAGCTTGGGAGTAGCTGTGATGGTTAAATGACTTGTTACAGGGAGAATGGAGGCTCTCTGCCTTCCACCTAATATCTCTTGGCTGAAAACCAACCCTACAAAATCACAGCCTAGTCACATAAACATGCCCTAATCATCAATCAAACATAATCTAATCTCTTGTTTATGATAGATAAGACTACACAAATATACACATTGGAAAATGTATATGATGAATAACGTTATCCACCACTCCAGGGATTGGCTTCCCGTCAGCTTCGTTGAAAACAAATGTACGGGACCGGGGTTAGCAAAACAGAGGAGAGGCGTCCAGACTTGGAGTTCTACTTTAAAGTTTATGATGTTAGGATCCAGTCGCCAAAAGGCAGATTCAGAATTGAAAAACCATCTGTAGCTCATGTCTCCTGACACCATTTACACCATTTCTTTTTGGCCCCTGTGGCCTCTGCTCTGGCGCCACCTTCAGGACAGAAACCACTCTGTCTTAGCTTCAATAACACAGAGTCTTCTCACTTTTCTGTTTCTAATAGTGCAGCACTTAATGGATGATGATGAATCTTAAAAGGTTAAATGACAGAGCGAGTGTGAATAGAAATGACTGAGTGTGTCACAGACAGGAGACACTTGTAATCAGTGATCCGGCTGATTGTTACTGTATAATTGCTTTTTGTGGCCTTTAACTCTTCGTCTCCTTCTGAAGAGGGAACACGTTGTTACAGCTACAGAGCGTTCACTTCAGTTGCTCATGAATCTGACAAGGAAATATATATGAAATAAAACGATAGTAGCTTTGGTTTGGTTCGAGACAAGGTCACATCTCCAGAGTTTATATGTTATTAATATTATCAGTATATGAAGTGTTCTGTTTTCCTTTTTGTGAATACTTTCCTTTGCTTGAACCTGATGGAAAAACACTATGAAAGACAAGAAAGGTAAAAGCTAAAGAGATACATTTTGGTGATGGATTTTTTACTTATTTATTTATGTATTTGTATATTTGGTTGTTAGTGTATTTAACTGTGCCACACTTGAAAACACCAATAAAATCAAAGACTGTGGGTTAGACAATCACACAAGTCTTCAGCCTGACCTCGGTCCATCCAAACAAAAGTCCCTACACCTCCATGTTCCACAGCTCAGCCTCCTCCTCTGACCCTAATCAAGCCTTTTGTTCATGTTGCTTTATTTTCATCTTTGTGTTTGGTTCATTTGATCTGGTTTGATGGAGAAGCTGAGAGGGGAAACGTCCAGCAGTGTGCTGGTTATTTTTCAACAGTTGTCATCATCCCACTCCATTATTTTTTAACAAATGTTCTCCCAGCTCCACTTCCTGTCCTGTACAGACATTTCAGCAGGACACTGTGTCCCTGCAGGTCAGAGTGGGACTGAACCACTGTGGAGAGAAGCTGCTGTAGAGTTATAAAGTCAACCAGTGTGTATGTGAATGTGGGTTCAACCTGTCGGGACTTCCCTGCACTTAAAGCAGAAAACTTTAGCTTTTTCATGTGTGTGTGTGTGTGTGTGTGTGTGTGTGTGTGTGTGCGTGCATGTGTCAGCCTCTCACCTGTCTGGGCTGCTCAGTTGCTCTCTGCAGATCTGTTTTCACCTTATTGCCAGGATGACTCGTAACCTTGGTGACAGGCTGTTTGAAGATGGACGCCGTTTGTCTGATTGGCAGAGCTGTGTTCAGGTCTGGTTTTCCTCCCTGGAAAAGACAGAGAATAAGTGTTTCCTTTCTTTCCCGTTTTTTCTTTCCTTCCCATCCTTTTTTCTTCCCTCCTTCCTTCACATGTTCTTTTCCTTGATAATAAACATGTAACCTGTGTTTTTCTCTTGTGCTTAAAGGGTTAACTGTAAGCTGAGGTTTCACAGGCAACAACAGGAAGAAAGCAAGTGTGTGTGTGTGTGTTCACACTCTAAGCTAATGATGTGTGAAGAACAGCATCACAGTGCAGAGTAGCACTACAGTGTGTGAACAGTTAGCAGTCCCACTTGCCAATTTCAAATTCCCCTGGTTGCTTTCAAGTTTGTTGTTCTCTGATAAAATCAGTCGGAGCATCGAAATGATGTTCTGCTTCATTAGGACCAAGCTTTGATCCTCATGAGGACTGCTGGTCCCAACCAGAACAGTGTCTACACCGAAGATGCCCCATCAGTGTGACACCGCATTCTTATCTGATAGGCAGTAATTATGGTGGCACAGGTTACAGACCACTGTGGTTGTGAAAACTATGTTTTATTTGAAGTGCTGATGCATGAGAAGATGAGTTTGAGGTTTTAAGAACCAAAACACATCTCAGTGTAGTTTCACATCCTCTGATTGAACAGATAGGTCCAGGTGGGCAGGGCTTGGGGCATGGCTGAAGGAAGACTTCTCATTGTTACATCAGCAAGTTACAAAAGTTCTGCCGGCTTGTTTTAAGGTTCACTTTCTGAATACGGACTGTGTGCATTTCTCTGTAGACTGTAGCTTTTATCCTTTCACGGTATTGATATAGGAACTAGACCTACTTATAACCACACTACACATGGACATCTACCATTATAGATAACATATGATATGTGGTAATTTAATTAATATAGGTTACATATGCAAAGAACCTTAAAAGTTAATTCCTGTGATCAGTCATCTGAAGCAACAGTCATTTCTAATGATCTGATGATCAGCCATTAAGCTGCAGAGTTTGTACAATAAAGTATTTTTGCAGTATTTGAACAGCAAAACACCTGAGTCAGTGTATCCTGCTGAGGAACAACGTGTTTTCATTCATCCTGTGGCTCATCAAACAAGAGGCAGAGCATGTTCAATCTCTGAATACACCTGTCCATATGTCAGGGTGTCCTCCAACAAGACGCTGGAGCCCAAGTCGCTCACAGTGATCAGGTGACAGCCCTGAATGGCAGTTCAGGACTGTAAAGCACTTGTGTGATGGAAGTGTGTGGGGAAGAAAAGTGCTACATGTGTTCCTTTTAATGGGTTTCTAGGTGGTCTGCTTTCAGAGTCCTGATGTTGTACATGCTGCCTGCTTTCAAGACTCACTGGGACACTGGAATAGAGGGTCTTTAGAAGGGCACGCTGAAATCTCTTTACTTTATAAGCTTAGTACATCCAAGCCCTGATTTCCTTCCATTTCCCCAGAGGGTGAACCTGTACATTTTAATGACCTCATGATCTTTCCTCTAACTCTACAGTGTGTGTGTGCGTGTGTGTGTGTGCGCGCGCGTGTTAAGGAACACTGAGACATGTCTGTTGTGTGGGAGGGGTCCATGTCGCTGTTATCTCTGGCACAAAGGCTGCGCTCACAAACAAAACAACACACACACATAAATGCGTACGTGTGCGGAAGCATGCAAGCACACGTACTCGATCCAACACACACACACACGCGCAGACGTACACTCAGAATAGTATGATCTGCGTGGGTGGAGCCTCTTATAGCTGTCCGTAAACGTAGCTTAAACCATGACAGTGGAAAATCCTGGTTTGTGTCAAGCATCTTAACATGCTCCCAGTGGACAGCACAAACACACAGCTCGCCAGTAGTGTAACGACAGCTCTGAAGCTCAGGGTACATTACATCATGGTGTGTGTGTGTGTGTGTGTGTGTGTGTCAGCTGACATAGGTTGGATGATCATCCAAATTTAATTAGATGGATGCCTGAACATGTTAATGAGTCCAGTCCCCCTCACAGTGAGGTCTGTTGAGCCGTGCAAGGTAAACACAGCTGAAAAAGCTAAATGTGATGCCGCTAATTGAAGAGCTGTGGACTAATGCTCAAAACAAACACTATATACTGTTGTCTCAACCAATGATGTGACATCCAAGATGAGACCGGGTCAGAACACGCGCAGGGAAAATCCATACACCCACAAAACTTGAAGCTTGTGAGTGTTCGGATGTACGCTGACAAGAGCAGGACAAGTAAAGACACATGAGACGCAGACCAGAGTGAGCAGAGATCCAAACTAAGACAAGTTTGAGTAAAAACATTGATTAGACTAAAACTGAGACGAGTACAACTGAAAGGACACCATGTCAGAGCAGATTCAGGACATGTATGTATCAGTCTGAACCACAACAAAAACATCCACGTCACACTGAGGAAGGTCTGAGTCAAAACACCCACAGGGTCAAACGTCCACAAATTAGAGGTTAGTCAGAATCCAACTACCCACAAGACCGAGAGATACATCAGAGTCAAAACGTCTACAGGACAAAGACGAGTCTGAATCGAAAGCCAGGACGTCCAGCTGAACATGTACATAAGGCTTGTCTCAGTTAAGTGCGTGTGTGTGTTCATGTTTCTTCCCCTGCACATTTCCTTCAGAGGGTCAAAACAGAGTGTTTGGACTTTCCATGGCCCCAATCAGGCTCAGAGGACTCACAAGACCAAAACAAGTCAGAGGTGGACAAAGTACACAACTTCATTACTTGAGTAAAAGTACAGATACTCCTTGTCAGATATTACTAGTGAAACAGTATTTGCTTAAAAGAAAACTTAAGCATTGAAAGTTTTTCATTTTCATCATCGTGAGTGCATTTAAGAATACACTGATGCAGATCTTGTATATCATGTTACTTTATAAAACAATCTGTACGTTAGGTCAAAAATATTAGGGAAAAAACTAAAGTAGCTGCGGAGCGCAGAAAATGTGAAGCCATGTTTTAAACAGTCATTTCAGCCGTGCTCCCTTGAACTCTGCAGCCTTTTGTTTGTTTCACTTCCTTCATCTTTTATTAACACCCAACATATAACAAAACAAATTATAATAAAAAAGTGTGTCTCTGACAAATCCTCTATTCATATTCTCTGCTGAAACACCGCCATCGCACAAGAACCGCCAAAATTAAGTTTCGTTTTCTCTGTATTCGTTCGAGCGCGGAGGATCATGATGTCGTGCAATACGGCGAAGACAAACCATACATGACTCAGCTGAAACAGTTCGTTTTCTTTGGTGTCAGAATTTAGCAAGAAAAAAATCAAATTCATCAGCTGAGCAGTAACAGCAAAAGTAGTGAGTAACAAGAGCATCAATAGAAATATAGTGGAGTAATAAAAAGTACAATATTTGTCCTTCAAATGTTGTGGAGTGAGAGTAATAAGTATCCACCCAAAATAATACTCAGGTAAAGTAGAGATACTCAGAAAAATGCACTTATGTACAGTTCTCAAGTAAATTTACTTTGTTACTGTCCACCACTGAACAAGAGTGAGTGGAGACACTGTCAAGACCAGATCAACACCTCAGGTGGACCAAGAGCATGCAGGACAGAAGGACGAGTCAGACTCAAAACACTGATGAGACCTGGACAAGTGTGTGTCAAAGTGAAAGGACTGGCACTGTCTGAGATATGAGTCCAAGTCCAGAGACAGTGGAGACCCAGTCCTGTCTGCAGCCACAGGGTCCAGCTGCACGTCAGCCTCCTCTGCTGTGGATGTTTGTCCACTGACCTGCTGAACTATCAACCTGTTGCAGGAAGCGCTGCGTTAATCTGATAATCTGATAGCAGAGAACAGGA
>OMNW01018787.1:21253-41092 GCA_900303245.1 Selene dorsalis | reverse complement strand
TATGTCACTTTTCAAGTCTTTGAAAGGAAATTAGCCAGAGTTCAAAGCCATGTAAAGTCAGATGTCAGCAGATGTCGTCGGAAGCGTCAGAACATATCAGTTCCCGGTCCCTGTTCTGGTCCCTGTCTGGATCCCGGATCTGGTCCCTGTCTGGAGCCCGGATCTGGTCCTGGTCCCGGTCCCGGTCCCGGTTCCGATCCCGGTTCCGGTTCGGGTCCCGATCCCGTTTCCCCGATCCCGTTCCGGTCTCGGTTCGGGTTCCGGTCTCGGTTCGGGTTCCGGTGATACCGGGACCGGATCCGGGATCCAGACAGGGACCCGTACCGGGACCGGAATCCGAACCGGGACCCGAACCGGAACCGGGATCGGGACCCGAACCGGAACCGGGATCGGAACCCGAACCGGGATCGGGATCGGAATCGGGACCGGGACCAGATCCGGGCTCCAGACAGGTATCTTTCTGACGACCACTCTGAAACTTGGAGAAAAGCATAAAAACAGCCTCTAGAAGCCATTACAATGAAAATATGGTGAGGACCGGCCTACATGTCCTCACTTTACAAAATGGTCGTCACTCCAAAGGTTTAAAATTCACACTTGTCCTCATGTGAATGCATAGAAAGCTTTATAGAAGCATCTTGCAGCTTTTCTGTTTTGGGTTCACCCTCTCTGCTCTCATCAACCTAAGCAGCTTTCTTCAGCAAAAAAAAAAAAAAAAAAACCCTCTAAAAGCCTGTGTATGCTGCCTTCCCAACACCAAACAGCAGACAGACGAACTTGCTGACTGGCTGGTTAACATAGTGGAGCAGTTTGCAGCTAAAGAGACACATATTTGTTTCTCCAAGTCAGAGCTAAAGGAAGAGTGAGTATCACTTTTAATTCACCAAGTGGACACAAATGTGAATGCAAATCATTGCTACCATTGCTGTATGTAGTACACATGTAGAGAGGCAAATGTGTGCTTTCATGTTCCCAAATCAACATTAAAGATTTCAATATGTGTCTATATTTAACCACTGTTTTCACTGCTATCAAAACCTATTGGTTATTGCAGGTTTAGCTGATGCCGGAAGCTACAGTTGTCATCAAATGTGTATTACAATCTCATAATTGTGACCTACGATCTCATAATTATGGGATCCTGATATTCTAATAATGAAAAGAGGTTAAGTGGCTATCATCAGTATTTGAGGGGGCAGAGGCATTATAGTGCTAGATATTTTTGCTACATTTATTATGTGATCAAAGAATTTATGTTTATAATTTGGAAAAAGTTTTATGATCTGGCTATTAACTGTTAATTTTTGCTATGTAGTACTGGATGTTCTGACAACTATCTCAGGCAAGTTCTGAAGCGCTCCAATTCCTGCTCTGTTAGTCTGCAGGATCTCATAATTATGAGATAGGAAGACATAATTACAAGATTATATCCCCCCATTTTTTCATGTGTGAAAGCAGTTCTGCTTTCATAGATTATTACATACATTTGGAGGGGTTGATCGTCGTAGCTGGTCAATTGTTGATCCTCTCTTCTTTTAACTGTCTCAGAAAATCCTCAGCGCTCAGATCACTGCAGGTTCAGGAACTGGCAGACACAACAAAAAATATTTAGAAATGCAGCAGTGACAGACTACAGCATCCTTACTGACGCATCACATTTTGGGGTAGATATTTTTTGCCTCCATGTTGTCGTAACAGCTAAGACACAGCGATGGTAAATGGAGTTTAAATAAAAAATAAGTTACTAAACATAATGTTTACACATATAATTCAAACACTAGGTGACCAGTTTTAGATGTGTTAGTTTTAATGTTTTCATTTTTAATTTTCATCTTCCTAATCTAAGTGGACAGAAATCCTACTTCAGCCGTTCCACCTGGTTGTGACACACTGGAGTCACTGCATCTGCTGAATTTGAGAGTTACAAGGTTTGCCAAATGTGAATTGCCTTGTTTATGATGTCATGCTGTGTAACATGTTCTTGTTGAGCAACAGGAACAATTTCCCTCTCATTCACAGCTGATTTGGATAAACATTAACTTGGCAGGCACTATATAATCTTTTGATTCCCCCAGTACGGTAATTCTGTCTGACAGCACAGCAGGCAAAACACATCAAAGCTTTAAGTATCAATTACTTGTAGTGGCATCAGCATTGTCTGCTTTGTTTCCTTTTAAATGATGGTGCATAATGACTATTTTTACAGACATTATCAAGCATAGTAAGGTGGAACTTTTATATGCAATTCAGTTTCCACAGTAAGACTCACTGAGGAGATAACATGCGCAGTCAAATCATCAGGAGGGGGCACTGTTGGTCTTGGCAGTGACGTAAGGAGCCTTTATTTGTGGAGCCTTCCAGTCTATTTTTACATCTTGTGAAAATTTTATGTCTTCCTGTACAGATCAGTGCTATTCTCCTGTTCCACCCGTTTGACCCAGAAATTCAGATACACACAACAAAACAAGTCTCATGTCACAGAATGATGCAAAATTTAAATCACACTTTACAGTACAGAGTAGCTTTTAACCTCGCATCTGTTGTTTAATGGGTGCTTTTTCAATTTTTTCAAGTGTATGAGGTATGTGGTACCATATGTTGTGCACTTCAGTAAGGCCCCTTTACAATGTTAAAACATTTTATCTACAGTTTTTTTTTCACACATTTTACAAAAACACCAATGAGAACTATGTGGAATTCTGCTTCACTGCCGAAGCAGATGAGTAAAACTCTCCATATGCAGCAATTCAACATCCCCTGTCCTCAGACCCTCATATTGCACAAGAAAAGATCTTGGAGAGAAATCAGAGAGAGCAACAGAAGAGGGATCTCTTCTCCAGGACAAACACACATGCAACGTTGTGTTTGGAGAGCAGCGCCGCAAAGTTGATTTACAGTATGGATAATCAGGATGACAATATTATAGACTGTAAACATTAATGAAGAATATAATCCAGGGGAGGAGGTCGATCAACTTCCAGGTGCTGCCGACAGATAGGAACTGAGCCATATGACCTCTCTACCATGAACACCTGGAAAGAGGATAGACGACACAAACACACAAGAGGCAAAACCCAAAGACATCATTCACACATCTGGGAGAAGGAAAAAACACACTCAGAGGGAGAGAGAGAAACAAGGAGGAGGTTGGGACTCCTGGGGGACAGAGATCCTGATCTAAAACAAAAAGAACCAAACAGAGAAACAGAAACAGAGACAGACACACAAGCCTGGTCGCTCATGTGCTTCAGGGAATAAACAAAGAATAAGTCAGTTCCTTCTCTCTATTCTGAATCACAGATGCTGCCAAGAGATCCTTGATAACTGAGCAACAGGGATTGCACTGTGAAAGAGCAGCAGTTAAGTAGCCACCATGAATTCAGTAATTCTTCATGCGCTATCTTCCAGGCTCTGTATCTAGTGCGAAGAGAATGCCGTTGATTCTCCTGCCTGAGAAGAGCCATCACCATGGAAACCTCTCAGTTTATCAAGGTTTAGGGCGATAGAGGGGGGGGGAGATGGCGGTGTATGGGTGATGAGCGCACACATATACATGTTATTTACAATAACACATAGATACATTCCCTTGTTAGACACTTTCACATTATGTGCCGTGATGAGTGTTGTTGGTGTCTTATTTTGGTCTATAAACCGAGTCAGATGTCAAGTGAAAGCGTGACCATATGTTCAAGCATTCTAAATAAATGTACCAGGCAGCTTATGCTGTAGTTAGTAAACATATACATACTGAGGTGAGCAGGTGGCAGGGTGACAGGGTGATTAGAGATTAGCTGCCTGACTGCAGGCTTGCAGGTCTGATCCCTACACAGACCTGAATTTACACAGGGTAACACACTGATGTTGCAGCTCACTCAACCATATCATAACAAGATGCAATTAAGGCTTTCTTACAACACCAACGGTTAACCCATCAGAAACCCACCCGCACCTCGTGCACGGAAATCACAGGGAGGGCAGATTAGAGATAAGTGTGGAGATGGAACCAGCAAGGATTTAGCTTAGTTTAGCATAAAGACTGAAGACAGAGGGAAACAGCTGGCGAGGCTGTGATTAAAGATAAAGCTTTCTTATGAACACTTTGTATCTGGTTTGTTAATCCATACATCAGGTTAAAAATGAGTGGTCATGTGCTGACAAGCTGCCTAGAAGAAATAGTTACAATTCAGTTACACGTAGCTCATTCTAAAACCTTTTCATTCATAGATGAAATAAGAAAAAAATATCTTTAATCAATGATGTTATGGATTTTCGTTTTTTGTTTTTAAACCCAAGGCAAACGGGCCTGCTTCCTCTCATAGTATGCTAAGTTAAAGTTTCTATAAATATCACTGTCACTAGATGTCACACTAGATCACCAACAACTCAGACCAAAACCAATGTGACACCTCCACCCTCCCTTCCCAATCTTATGTTAGAAAGCCAAGTGGAAACTACCATTAAACCTGCAACAAGAAGCCCAACTGAATAAGCTATGCCCTCTGTACACAATGAAAAACAACCCAGCTACAACTATCAGACAACACTAGCATATGACTTGCTCCAAAGCTACGCTGAGAGTTAGCCTGCTGGTGATTACAACGTTTGCCAAATTCATATCAGCAAGTTAGCAAACGTTATTATGCCCATAGTAGCTGGTCGGCTATTAACACAGACATCTGGCGTTATGTAACCTACCCAGTAACTTCAGCATCAAGGAGAAGAGATTCCAGTTCTAAATCAAGCTCGTACCTGGAGTAGGATCAGTAAAGCCAAAGAAAGTATTGACTCCACAAACTGAGAAGGACATTCAAAAATTCAACCTCGTTCTCACCTGCAGGGAACGGTTGCATGAATGACACTGATGGAGCAGGTAAGACATTGACAGATTACCCTCTTGACGTGAAAACGGGCAACAGACTTTGACACAGCACTGGTAAAGACACTGATGGAGTCTGTAAAAACTCAAAGGACATTTTGACAGTCCCCAAAAGGCCAGGATTTGAACCAGTGAATCCCATGTGCTCTGGTACCATCTCTTTCTTTGTTGGAGGCCCTTTTTGTTTTTTTGTTTTGTTAGACAAAATCTTGGATTTTTTCATATAGGAAATTCTGTACGTCCGTTTTCACCTGAACGCTGCGTACTGCACCATTTATTGGCACAGATGCTTGTGTTGGCTTCATTTTTCAGCCCCAGAGGTTGCTTATTGGAGTGGTAAAAAACAGACTTCTTTTTTTTGTTCTCTAATCTTTGAGGTAGTCCTCAAAGACTTGTGAGGAGTCTGCAAAGGAAATTACTCATTTGTGGAACTGATAGCTACTCAGACATTACAATGCCATTTTTTCAATAAATCTTAATCTATGAGGGAAGCAGTAACCATGAGTAATATGAATGTAGGAAACCATAGAGTGCATAGAGTGGAAATCCATGGATTGGATGTTGGTTCCTAAGCTTAACAGCAGCCGTTGTCTAAAATAAACAAATAATCACCAAAAAGCATTCAGGAGTAGGCTCAGTGTGACACATGAGCTCATCATACAGTAATTTAGCAGCTCGGCTCAGTAATGGGGTGAGATTCTGCCTCAGAAAACACACTTCTGGGATGTATTTTGAAACCTGTGTGAAATAGTTACCTTTCTCCCTAAAATGTTTTGATACCAAATGGCATTTCCCTTTCTTGTTACTCAGTCTTGCATCAATTAGACGTAATAGGAAACGGAGCTAAAGTGGTAATTGCTGAAGAACAGCACTCTTGCTTTTGTTGTGCTTTTTTCGTCACATCCATAGAACTGCATCTACACTTTGAGATAATGGCCAAAAATTACAGTGTTTTTAAGGCCCATTAGAGGATCTAAAAATGCTTAAAGCTTGTTTTGCTGCTGTCTCTTGGCTAATACGAGCTATTATATTCTTTGACAGAGGTAAGAGTCATTGATGGACAATATCCCTTTTGAGTTGCTGCACTGTGTTGCCACAGTGGTGGCTGATATTGGCTGGCTCCAGGTTGTGTATCACCTTTATAGTTTAAACAAATATTTAAAAAGCTAATTCATAGAGCAGGCATGATACAATGTGTCTGCCTTTTACCAGCTGTGACAAGCTAGACACAACATTGTGAAATGATGAAGCTACAAATGGGCTCTACCAGTCAACTTCATTTGACACACTGTTAATGAGAAGTAGCATAATGAATTATTGTGTCACCATGTAAAATAAATGAGAGAATTTCAATTTTGCAACTACCAAACACTTTTAGACACCTTGAGAGACGCGCCTAATCTCCACATGGGTTGGCATTTGACTGCAGGTCTGCTGTCATGACTGAAGTGAAGCCAAATGATTAAAGTAGCAAGGAAGTAACAGTGAACAACTTGACGTTTACTGTGGCTGCTTCAGAAAAAAATAGGTATAATCTGACAGACACCATGATATCTGTTAAAACACAGGACACAGATGAGCACAAGCAGCATAGATATAAACATAGTAATCTGCAGTGATTGCCTTGACAAACGTCACAATGGCACAGGTAAAAATCTGCCAATATCAGGCGCCAGAGAAAATTCACTTCTGTTATAGCAAACACTTGCTTATTGGTTCCTGGCGACAGACCGCTTTTCTCACCATACGTATTACACCCAGACTCTCCATCCCTGGAGTGACAAAGCTGAGCAGACTGTGTTAAATAAGTGCTTTATATGGCCGTCATGGATTCAGAGAGCACCCACCATCTGACAGCAACACCTTATACAGAAATGAAAGAATCTGGAGAATGCTCTGTGTATATTTTTTCTACATTCACCTGCTGCTATTCTGAAAAAATCGAAATGGCATGTTTACCAACACCAGCAGCATGGATACATGGGTCATGTTATGTTGCTCTCACAGTCAGATGAACACTTTGGTCCAGAGTGAAACAACTACACAATGGATTTCCATGAAATTTTGTATGGACACACATGGTGACCAGAGGATGAATCCTATTAACTTTGCTGATCCCCAGACTTTTTCTCTTGCGCCAATGACATTGACGTTTTCTGTGTTTCTGTGCGAAATGTTTCTACAGCTATTAGATATATTGCTATTAGATTTGGTTCAGAAATTCATCTCAGAATTTACAGTGAAAAACTTGTATACCCCGACACCATCTGCAGATCAACATCACTGAAACGTAATCTTCTTCAAAAGCCAGTATCAGTATGCTAACATGTTGAGACGAAGATCGAGAAAAAATGTTATATTTGTGAATAAGCACTTTCAAAGATGTGACATTTTGATGTTTTTAGCATCTTTGCGTTAGCATGTTGCTTCGAGCAGCACTGCTAAAAGTACAGCCTGACAGCGACGGCACGGTTTTACCTAGCACTAAAAAAGTGATGGCTAGAAAAAGTAACATTGGAAATTCACATGTCTACTTCATAATGTCAAAGAGCACCTAAGTGCATTGCCAAACAAAGACACACACATACAAACGAAGGCAACTGGTCACTTGCTGGTGCACAATACAGAACATTACACCAAAAATCAGTTCTCAGTAATGAGACTACCAGGCTGAACCTCGAGGAAAATGTTGCTGACTAGTCGAAGCTTTAGTTACTACACACAGCAAAGGTGAATTCTATGGCTTAAAGAGGAACTATGCAGGATTTTTAGCTTTGCTATGCTACATTTTTAACTTAATTAAACAGCTTTGGAGTAATTGTGATGGTTAAATAAACGACTTGTAACTTGAAACGAGGGAGAGTGGATCCACCTAGCATCTTGTGGCCGAAAACCAACCTTGCAAGATCAGTGCCCGGTGTCCAGCTCTCGTCTCGGCGGCACCGCAACACAAACGCGCCCCGTAACCCGTAATCTCTTGTTTATGGTGGATAAGACTACACAGATATACACATCGTAAAATCGTACATGATAAATAATGTTATCTGCCGCTCTATTCATTGCTTTCTCGCCGGCTTCATTGAAAACAAATGCACATGGCCCGGAGGAGAGTTAGCAAAACAGCAGAAAAGCTGCCGGACTTGCATAGCTCCCCTTTAATTCGCACACAGTACACAAAAATAAAACACACTAAAAGGAAATAATTATGTTGTGCAGTCATGTTTCGGATTAATGGGCTTGTTACTAATAGGCTTGGTGGAGAAGCCCACTCTCTGCTTGTCTTCATTTATAGTTCCTTCAGGCAAACATAATGTGCCTGCGCTGAATCCTGTAAGATCTTGCAAGTAATGTGTGTATGCAGGCCTAAACTGAATAATTGAATGTTTACCTTCTAATCCACTACTCTAATCCAAACATTTCAGGAACTACATCTATTGTCTGTTTGGTTTCAAGCTTGTACCACTTATGTTGCTGTCATCATAATCTAAAGCACATTCTCTTGAGGTGGCTTTCAGATGGATATTTTGTACTGGAAGATTCTTAAGTACATCTTTTGAGTTGCTGGATGAAAAAACAGAAAACCATCCCACTCCTTGGCACTTTGCTTCGGTGTTTGCATCAAGATGCAGTAATTTGGTTCAGTAGTTTTTAACTGTTCTGGTAGCTCTATAGTCTAGGAATGATGAGGTCAGTCGGTGGGTTGGTCCACCTCTTTTGCCTGGACCGAAATATCAAAATGACATTCTGTACAGACAGTCGTGTTTCCTAGTTCCTATCAGGCATTATCTGTAAAACATCATTTGGCTGATGTTAAAAATCATTCAGTGTCACAAATTCCACAGATGTGGCCCAACAAGCAGAGGAAGGTGAACAATGGAATTTAAGAGACACTATGATTATATTATAAACGCATTATTGGATACAGTACAAGCCAAACACGTTCAACTGATTTGTTTCCTCTGCTCCAAATTCAAAGCTTGCCAGTCAGGAGGCAGGTGGACTGACATTCACTGAATACAGAGGTAATTATTGTTGCCTATTTATAGATCTTTCCAGGGCTTTTAATACTGTTGATCACACTACGCTCTGACAGAGATTACTTGGCACAGACGCTGTGGTTTGTAAATGATGACAGGCTCATTTTGATGTTTTTGCTTCATAGATTTCTATCAGTCATCAAAGGAGCTCAAGAGCTTTGTGCTTTGTTCTTTTCTTTTAACCATTTGTGTTGTTAATTTATGTCACAATGTGTCAGTGTTAATCTTGGACAATAAACTGAAGATGCTGTGTTGCTAATGATGCTGGTGCTATTTGAACTTTCTAAGCAGCTTTTCATGCTCTATAATATTCTTTCTTTTAGTTCAAGCTTGTTTGCATTGCTGAGGAAACTTAATCTTTGATTTGCATTTAACAATGGAAGACATTTAGGAATATTAAGATGGGTTGATTTTCCTTTAAAGCTGAAGCTCACGATTTCTCTTAAAACTTTCATTGAATATTGAACAAATGGATGTATGCGCACAGATTTATGTAGTGTACATCGAGAATGTCAGTGAAACACTAACTTAGACAAATAAAAACAAATTTTCTTTCTATAATATACACAGATTTGTAATGTTCCTAACATGCAATTGTTGGGTACATTACAAATCTGATCCATTACCAGCCCCAGGCCCCTACACAAGCTGGGATTCTGTATGTGGTACTCGTTGGCGCACAGAGAGGTGCTAGGAGAGATGAAAGAGATAAATAACAACCTCTTAATGTTCAAATGATGCAAACAGTTAGATAAAAAAGATCCTGAAAGCACTTGATACCCCTACTCTGACTACTCTCTTAAAATGCAGGATCAAATAAAGATGGGTGGAAAAGATGATTGGATGAGATGGATGCATTGGAACTTAAAAGAACAAAGTAATAGAAACCAAAGTGTTTTCTGAACTGGGCCCACTCTCTCAGTGCCAGACAGCTTATTATCAGTTGACTTATCAGTGGGGAAGAGGGACTAAGGATCAAGTCACGAGGAATGGAAAAGTTTTGGAAAAGTTTAGATGAGAGCTTGCCCTTCCATATGTAGGCCAATATAACTGACATAACTACAACATGAACGAGGGTGAGCAACTTGTTGTCTAACATCTTAGCAGACTCCTCAGACAGAAACAGATAAAGTGATGTTTGTGGACAAATCAGCAAAAAGGAATCAGCTTCTTTAGTCAGACATGGACCCTGTGGACCTGCTCCTATTGAGATAATAAAATGGATTTGGAGGATTTTTATTTACTTCCTTGAATACTATAAATGATTTTTATCTTCATCCTTCCTTTGTTTGACTTCATGCTTAATTGACTTGTTGTATTCTTGGGCAGGTGTACTAATAAAGACTTGTTATATCTGAGGAACATGGACAATAATTAATCTGTTAATGACTGCAAACAATTAATAAGATGCAAAGACATTCTAAAATTATCTATGAGAAATAAATCAATTAATATATAACACATAGAAAATAATATACACACCCATCTATGTGCCTCTATTAATTTTTTGTTTATTATTCTAGTGGTTCATTTTTTAACAGCTTATTTTCTCATGTTCTGTCCTGCAATATATTCATCAGACTAAAGGCACTTTACATAAGAAACCATGTGTTTTCATAAGAAATGACCTCAAGAAGAACATAAGATGCAGCCTTAATAAAAAAAAAAAAAAGAGATTTCATAATCACGTCAATTTTTTAATATAAAGCAATAAAAACATACTATAAGTCCAAAACAAAACTTTATCAAGTCTTAAGTAAAATGCAAGTCAAAGCCTTGTGCATTTCCTGTTTATAGCCTTAACCTTTCCACTGATGGCCCCGGTTGACCAGAGGTTATGTCCCTTCATGGGGTGTTAACACTGATTACAGCCACGTGCTGAATCTCATTTAATTGTTTCATACCTGCTGCTACAAATCTGAATGATTATATTTATTTTCCCCTTGGATGTTCTTCAGTTACTTTGCTGTGCACCTGGTTCTCCTCAAGCTTAATGCTGCATCTTGTACATGCCTGTACAGCACAGTGCGCCTTTGTCCTCTGTGAATTAATACTTGCTGTTACATTGCTAATCTATAGAGACAGATTTAAAGCATTCCTTCCTTTGATCCAAAGTCTTCATTATGATGCAACATGGAAATTTCTGTGCAACCCCTAAGATCTGAACAGATTTCATAAGGGAAATTGCCAGGAGGGTTAGGAAAATGTGATTATTTCGACCGATTTCTGGGTTTCTCTGTAATGGTATGTAAAACTTGCTTTTGGGTACAAAAAATTAGGATAATGTGCTGTAACTGTGGGCAGCAAACTTGATTTTCACATTTCAGCTGCATCACAATTAATGTAACAAACTGGATGAAGGCTAGTTGAGGGCCGATGCATAAGGCTGCAGCCACCAGACGGTCCAATATTCAAACACTTTGTCCAAGAAGATTACCCTCTCCAGTCTCTTGGAATATTTCATGCATTACAATGTCACTTGATTGATACATGAGGAACATGTACATAAAGTTTTTTTACCTCGCTCAGAGTTTTCCACCACAGCATAACTACCATGACCTCCATTTAACATGGCTAAATAGTTATCACGTCTTACTTTCCAGCCTTTACACAACCTCACTCACTCCTTCCCCAACCACTTCATGTTAGCAGAGAAAAGGCTGAAATGGAATTTGGTGTACTTGTGTCCTTCAGTGAACACTCTTCCCAGGAGGCTCAATATTTGGAGGATAAAAAAGTGGTGAAAATGGATTAATTACCTCGGTCACTTTCCACTCGCAGCCCGGGGGAGTTGCTGCAGGACTGAAGGATTCACCTAGTCTCCCACCGCTCCTTCCATCTGCCATGTCACACCTACGGTTCACAGCCAGCGCACTGCAGCTCCTCCAGCCCACAGGGCACAGGGGCAAATTGGAAATACCTGGCTTGGCACAGAATGCAAGGAGGAAAGTCTGGGAGCAAAACAAAGGTGAGGGTTAAGGGTCACGTGCAGTGAAGGGTGAGGTTAAAGTGGTTTGACAAGAGCTTTGAAGCTTAGCAATGTGTGTGTGTGTTAGCTGCTTCCTGTGACAGCGCCACAGGGTTTGTTATATCTTTGGCAGTAAGCTCTCCACCAGAATGAATGTCAGCGTGGCAATGCAATGTCCTCCTGCCTTACTGAGGCTTGTCATTCACACAGTGGGCTTTTCTCCCCCCCCTGTGATAACACACTTCATTCTTTTTTCTCCTGTTCTACGGGGGTTTTCAACACATGTCTCTCATGAGTGAAGTATATTGATGGACATTCAAGTGTTCTCGCACCAATGCCTCCGCAGCGTCCCACATTGGCACTGACCTGAAAAGAGGGAAGAGTACCTAGCAATGTGACCAATGCTGGAAGAATTCAGCACATCATAGCCCTGTCATGCTCTACAGCCACAGAAAATCCTCAAAGGAACCCAATCACTACTTTGTAAATCTACATTTTACAGTGTATCTGTTCAAGAGACATTATATAACCTGTGATTTGCTTGAATAACAGTGGTCCAAGGTTTTGCTGTGTGTAAAACTGATTGAATACAAAATTACTGCAGGAATGTGCAACTTGTAAGTGTGAATATGACATAATCATGGTTGAAAGAATGAAATCATATTTTGCACACAGCAGTGTCTTCAAAGTTACATTCCAAATTTGTGCCATAAACAACCACTCAACTAAATTTGCAACAGTTGAGGATCAGAAAGCCACAAGGCCCAAGGCCAAGGCTGGTAATTCTGTGTTGTGAAGTTAAATTGAAGCGAAAGCTCAAACTAAGTTTAGGATATATTGTGTTCTTACTGGTTAGATTTTAAAGGCTTGTTGGCTTATCTTACAGTATACTACCACCGCCAGTGCCCTTTGTTGCTTGCCAGATATGATATACTCATATTGTATCTGTATGTTTTTTTCAAAATCATTTAATTGCAATGAAAAAAGGCTAAAGGGACTCAAGATGTACCAAGAAATCAGCTCCATCACGCTGTATCTTTAAAGGATATTTCTGCCCTGTTAAGTACAATTACGAAGTCCAATCTTCCAGACAGAGATAAGGGAGCTAGAGAGTAAGGTAACTAATTAAAAAGTAATAATCACAAGTGAACAGATTTGAATAATGATGTCATTTGTTCCCTTGTAGCAGTGCATTGTCCCTTGTAAGGCGGCCTACTTGCCATGGATGAAAAAGAGCAAAAGGTCATGATGTAACTTTTGAAAAGCAGACTGTCAGAGCTTGTGGTGAATCGCAGCACTATTAATCCCCTATATATGCTTCTAATCATGTCCATTTTCTGGTCTGCGATGAAAAAAATACCATCCAATGCACTTTTAACACTCCACATATGCACAGAAATAAATATATGTGTGGGAGGGAAGATGGAGTTATGAGATGTTCTTGTATCTGATTCTCAGGGCACGAAAAGAATGACTTTTGTTGCAGATCAATATTAACTCTGGTGAGAATTTCATGGTGTTTTAACCACTGCAAAGGTAAAACTCTCCATCATGTCCTCACTGTGAGAAAAAGGCCTCCCCTTTTGGGGGAACTCTCAAAATGGAGCCTCCAGGCAGACTTTGTCAATCGAGCGGTTTGAGTGTTGCCCTCACCACAGGCAGAAATCAACTCTGACACACTCTGGCTGCAGCTCTGGCTCCTTCTCCCCATGACTGTTTGCAGCAGACAGCAAGAGCCTCTGGATCACTCGGGCATCATATTAAAGAAAAGGACACAGCTGGTTGTTTGTCTAGCAGCAAACCAGTGGTGTTTCAGTAATGTTACAATACGTGGTGTTAGAGCAGGTGCTGGGCCGGCTGTTGATTTATTGACATTTATTTGTTAAGGCAACAATACTGATTCAGTTAAATTATTGATAGCTTTGTTCGTGAATAAAATATTCTGACATGGTTACTCGAAGCAACGATCATGCCAAAGTCACATATGACACTAAATGTAGTATTAAGCCTCCTTTAGCCCAAATATAATGATGATTTACAGTGTTATCTTCCTTTGGTCTATGTTGCTTATCAGTTTAGCCAGTCTCAGCTGCTATAGGATGAGCGCAGGGTACAGCCTGAACAGGTTGCCAGTCTGTCACAGGGCCAACGAACAGAGACAAACAACGCACACACACACTCACATTCACACACCACCAATCAACCGAGTACGCATATCTTTGGACTGTGCGAGGAAGCCAGAGAACTCAGAGAGAATCCATACATACACAGGGAGAATATGCAAACTCCACTGAGAAAGGCCCTGACCCCGGGAATCGAACCCAGGACCTTCTTGCTGAGAAGTGATGTTGCTAATTACAAGACCACTGTCCCGCCCTTCAATTGCCCATGAATGTAAAATTCAACACACAAAGCAAAAAAAATAAAGTAGTAGACTGATGTGTCCTTCCAGCTGGTCCCTTCCAGCTGTACACCTGTCCACATCACAGTCAGCACGAATACGACATGCACATAGTTGTCGTTAGCTCTCATCCCTGACATGCATCCTGGCAACTGTCAAGAAAAGTAGATGTAGAACATCAAAACACCAAAACTGGCAAAACTGGATGAGTTGCAAGGACAAATGTGCTTGGATAAAGTTGATAATCTTTCGGTGGAGTTTGGGTGCTGACCAGGCAGTTTTCACATCAAGACTCATTACAGAGCGGATTACTGATATGGCACAAGATATTGAAGAAACTCTGAAATTTCCAGTTTCTCTCTCTGGCCTGTGATGAAATAACAGGCACAACAAATACCACCCAACCAGCCATTTTTGTGCTTGGGATTACTGCCAAGTTTGATACAAGGGGGGAATTGCTGTCTTTTCATGCCACGCATGGCACCACCAATGGTGAGGATTAGTTTGAGCAAGTTTTGGCTATGAACACATTTGAACTACCATTTGAAAAGTTAAGTGGCCTTACCACAGATGGAGCCTGCAAAGGGGATTAACTGCATGGGCGAAAAAAGAAATGAGTCATCTGTCATGTAATGTGATGACAACTGTCATTTCCAGCACACATTTTGTTAAAAGCAGAGAGCTAAACAGACACCTGAGTACAGACACCTGGCTTACCAGTGTCAAGTACAGTGGCTGAGTCACACAAATACGGGTCACATGGTTTCACAAACTGAGGGATGAAATAAAACAATTTATGGAGATAAGCGGGGGGGAACCTGTTGTGATAGCAAGTGGCTGTGTGATTTGGCCTTCATGGTGGACATTACCGAGTACCGCTCAAAGCTGCACGTCAAGCTCCAAGGTCCCAACCAGCTTCTCAGCTCCCTGCTTTCAAATGTCAGATCATTTCATGCAAAATTAAAGTGCAAATAGGAGGCAGTGGCACAGTGCATTTCTTAGCCTGCGACAACAAAAGCTTGCTATGACAACAGAATATGCTGGTGAGTGTATAAAAACTCCTTTAGGCATTTGGCGAGAGGTTCCAGGACATGAAAAATAAACAAAAGGGACTGAACATATTTTCTACACCGTTTCATGTGGAACAAGCTGATGTGGCTGACAACCTACAACGTGGAACCATTGAGCTGCAAAGCAGTGACGAGCTCAGAGCTAGCAACAACAACCTCCTCCTGCTGGAGCTCTGTAAACAGTGTGTATGTCCAGAGGATGTTCCTATTCTGAAGAGACGTGCACTGAAGTTTGCATCTCGGTTTGGGACGATCTATTGCTGTGAGCATCTCTTATCAAAACTCACTCATGCAAAGACACATTTCAAAACAGCTGTGGGTGGAGCATTATCAATACTACCATCTGACATCAGACGTCTCATCAGATAGAAGCAGTTCCAGTCATTGTACTGAAGGGGTTAGTGTGATATATGTCTTCAATAATTTCATATGGACCTCGGAGGATGTTATAAAAACGTAAAATGGCCCATGATGGGGAAAAGGTTTCCACCCCTGCTGTAGCTGGTGGAAACACACATTCCCTGCATGAAAACTGAGCTATTAGCTAGGTAGCAGCTGTCAAAAGCTCCTGAATAAATCTTCAGCTAAATGCTACAATATTTTCAATATTTTATGCTTATAGCCTCTGTAAATCTGGATCTCTAGAGCTTTAAAAACCAACCAGGAGGCAAACGGCTTCATCTCAGACTTAAACATAACATGCGCAGCCAAAGTATGAGCTGACAGCTGTCAGCGTCATCGTTCAGGGGCTCTCAGGTAATTTTAGCTGGGATTTGCTTAGTGTTTAGCTGCCTTAGCATAGCACTGCATTAGCATTCATTTTATATTATAGAATAATTTATGATATTAAATACACCACGGCTATACAGTAGGATATCAATGTAATATGCAGGGATAATAACTGGATGGTAAACATAAACTGCACGACTTGACTTTCAAGTAGTGCACAGAAAATATCTGCTTCTAGATGACAAATATTTATGATAATATTGTTTATGTACAGATAATTTTGCTGTAATGACTTGAATCAAAAAACCCATTAAGGTGATACAAATCTCTTCTTCAACATAAACATATGTATGTAAGCATCCTAATATGTTTGAGAGGTAACAGCTCGTATGATGGCGTGGTTGTAGGTCCGTAGATGGATGACTAACTGGATTATAAAGCCGGCCTTTTGAATTTTTTTTCTAAATTGAGCACAATGTCTTAAAATGCAAATACATGCTCCATGCATGAAAAGTGAGAGGAATAAATTTCCCCACCATGAAAGGATTACTTGAAGCAGACACAGCTAGAACCAGGCCACAGTTTGTCATTTAAATACAGTAGAGAAGAAAAGAAGGGCATTAGGAATCAGGTGGTGGACGGTCAGACCACAAATAAAAATGTTGCAGCCCTGTAACTTTCAAAGTTTTTGGGAGCCTGAAAATAACTAAGTCATGTTGTGTTGTCTGAAAATATTCCAAATGTGTTATGTTTATTTTTCTTATTACTGAATATCAGCCTTCCTTTTCAAATAATAGATGTAATACAGTATGTGACTCACTGTTTTTAGTGCTGTGCTGCAGTGGAGATGTGGCAAACCATCTAATGTCGAAAGTGATATACTGGTGAAATTAAAACAAATCTACTTGTGTTATTAACAGTCCCATTCGTTACAGGTTTAAAGACAGGAAAGATCAACTGTGCCTTTGTAAAAGAAAAAAATGTCACAACTGCATGTAGATGATCAAAACTAACTTTCATATAAATCAGATATAGGACTCACTGAGCATTGGATAGCAGTGAAAACATGATAAGATGTCCATGAGATAACTTGTTTTTGTGGAGGAGGATTTTGTAAATGCTCTTTTGGGACAGTAAATATAAACACATCAATATTCTTGGAAAAAAGAAAAAAAAAAAAGATATTGATATGTTAATGTGGCGATGTACCTTCTCAGCGTTGAAATGTTGTTGGAAATAAGCCTCTGGAGACCTGAAAATAGTTTGAGTGATCATGTGGTGATACAGATAATGCTGTCTCAGCTATCATAAAAATGTGTCGGGCTTTTTTGTTTGGGGAAAAATATGCCTGTTTGAGTGCACCACAGCATTTATATCAGAGCTCTATCCCCCCAAGCACAATAATGTAAAATGTTATGCAGGCCAATGGAAGCTAAAAGATGTCTCCATGTATAGCACATTCTTTGCAAATCCATTACACTGAGGAACACCTCGCACTTTATTAAATTACAGTTTACATTTCCCGTCTTAGCGGGCAAATGTTGCTTACTTCTGAGTGGTTTCACTATACAGTGCTGGGGTGAAAAAAACCCATATCTATACTGACAGTAAATACAAACACTGGGGCTAAAAATATCACAAACACTGAATGTGACATATGAAGAGACAGAGAGAAAGATGTGAAGGCAAGAGACAGACAAAAAGACACATAAACACAAGGAGATTAAAAAAACCTGCCTCTGGCAATAATAACTGTACACGCACACACTGTTAACATCCCTATCATCCTTACAGTGAACTCAAAGAGATAAGATGCCATTAGAGAAGGAATCAGCTCTGCATAAGTATGTGGATGTCAAAATACGCTGCTGTGGTGCAGAAACAGCAGGTTGAGTAGTTACGCTCTCTGCAAAAAGCCTCACTGTCTGTTGATTTCAGAGAGCAGCCGACCCTTTATGCTGCACCTGCATGGAGACACCGAACCTGTATTTTCCCCATCTACGCACCCCGTGGCAGTGTTAAATTCAATGTTTCCACTCTTATACCCCACCTCGCAGGAGCAGGGTTTTGTTTTTGAAAGATTGGGTCAAGACAGGGGTAGCTCAAGAACCCCTCCGCTTAAACTGGGGGGCCTAAGTGTTTTACGGACATATCCCCAACCCGGGGTAAATGATCAGTAGCAGCAGCGCTGTGCTTTCTGCATAAACACGGCCCCCCCTTGTCATAGGTTTTTACACTTCAAATCTTGCACTTGTCAAAACAGACACAGTTTGATTAAACTTGTCAACACTCCTCATCTCCTCCGTTTTCCGACATGGTGGCGGGCGCAGTCACCCTGAAGGAAGCACCCGTGGCTGCCCGTCACTGCCGCTCACCTCGGGTCACTCTTATAGCACCGCGCTTTGTTCTCCCCCTGCCATACAGCTAACCTCAGCAGCACTGGAAACACGGCATTATCATATTATTTATGAGGGCTGGCCTTCCGGGATGCAACTCAAGCAGGAATACCAATTGAGCTCTCCCGCTGTCCTTACTCCCAGGCCTGCCTCATGGGCTAAGCATTTGCGCTTGTCCTCCCCGGGTAGTGTTATCTTCAAGTTGAGGTTCAGTGGCTGCCATTTAAGCAGACAGCATGCACACACACTGTAGGTGCCTTTGTCAGAGCATTGTATTTGCAACTCAGAGGAGAACAATACATAACCCTGATTTCTGTGTTTGAGATTGTCTGGCACCTGACGATTCCCAGTTCGTCAGCGTTAATATGAGGATTTGGTTAATGTGCCCGAGCTCCTCGGTAGCTCCCTGGTGGCAGCACAGGGATATGATCCACTGTCTGTCTTGACTACAGACAATCCGCCAATCTGTTCAGTGGGATGTGAAACACAGAGCTTTTCTCAGTGTTTGGACTGACAGATTAGATTGTTAGCAGAAAGTCATTATTTCCAGAAAGCACACTAATCTCCAGTAGCTGTCTGAAACACAGACCTTTACTTTTTCTCCAGCCACGAGACACTGTTTCAGAAGTCACGTTTTTGAATGGAAGTAGCAAATGTGACTGATATAACGTCAATATTTGAATCACATCTAACAGCAAGACTCTGGTAACTCCATTAGTGATTAACACCCCCTGGCTTTCTGCTGGTGGTGGCTGATGATGAGCCTGGGTCTACATTTGATTTCTTTATGCTTTAACAGACTGCATCACACTACCTCCCCTCCAAAACACTTCAACGCTGACTTTATTAGACTCTAACACAGCTAATTAAAAATACAGCCATTTCTTTATCTCGGATGTGCAAATATTACAAATGCATTCACTTTGAAATTTCCTCTGTCTCAGCAAGATAAGCAGCTCGAAAACTTAACAATTACCTACAGTGTTGTGCAGCAAATCAGAAGGAAATATCCAAAGTTTTAAAATATACAGTGTTTCTTCCGTTTTTTTCTTTTCTTTTGTGAGAAGTCATTTTGGCTCAGTGTGTTTCCTTAAATAACTCGGCTGAATTAAATTTCACCTAATACATCTGCCTGGCATACTCCTTCGGTATCTCTCAGAGTGATTGCACATGCTCCTAGAGAAAAAAGGGCTTTGAGTGTGTCCTTTTGCATGACAAAGAATTGGCCAAATCTTAAACATTTACATGGCTGAGCAGTCAAAGTGAAAGGGACTCTTTTGTTTCTTGGCATTATTCGCCAACAAAAAGAGGATGAATTCATTTTCTTCATTGTGTGAACTTGGGTTAAGTCGGGTGAGCATT
>OMNW01018787.1:0-13182 GCA_900303245.1 Selene dorsalis | reverse complement strand
AATAGCCACAAACTGCATTGCTTACTTTTATTTCTTTAATAACTCATGAACCAGATGTTCATCAGATTTACCAGCAGCCAAAATAGCAGCAGAGGTGTTCTCCTCTCCATAACAAATGGAGCAGGGGATTAAAGTTTGCAGAGATGCCCACAAAGCAGTTTCATTTAAAAAAATCAGTGATTTACCAACTGTCTTTGGCGCACGCATGACAGGGCATCTCCTGTCGACTAACATTTTTCTGGCTTTTGTCTCTGATAACTTGAGGTAAAAAACATACAATGACTAAAATTATTCATCTGGTGAGAATAAATACTAAAAACCAAGGTGTAAAAAGACGTATGTTACAGGGTGTGTGGCATAAATATAAAAGACAATTTTGAGCTTCTGGCAGGTAACCACAATACCAACCAATGTAAATAAGGAATATGATGTGACTGTCCCGTACCACAACCATTAAAATCACATATTTCTGGAAACATTTGGTGTAATATAAGCACACAGTTAAAAAAGAATATAGGATAGGCCTAGTCATTTTAATGTTGAAAAGTTCCAAGATGATAACTTTCAATGCTCCAGAACATCAATATTTTTTTCTTATACTGTACCCAATATCTGAAAAGCTAGATCCTAAAGGCTTGTCAAGGCCCCATGTTCCCTCTGAAGCACACACTGGGCTCTGCTTGGTCAGCTTCAGAGGGAAACTTGCCGCCAACTTCATGTTCTGCCCCTTCCACCCATATCTGGCATTGCTGTGCTAGTACTGTCCGTTTGGCAGTCTGCAGCCTTTCTTTTTTCTTCGTACTTATGAATATTCATAACTGAGTGAACTGACCCAGTATACCCAGACGTGGCAGCCATGATAAGAGCTGGTAAAATAGTCTAAATGAATTTCCGTTAGTAAAGGGAAGTCCTATGTTAAAGGAAACAAGATGTGAAGCACTGCATCACTTTCCTTAACATTTAGAGAATCTGATTTGCTCTTCTTGTGTCTGCTGCTTAAATACTTGCAAAACATTTCACTGAGTTTGGATCCAACCTCGGCAAAAAAAAAAAAAAGACTTTTTGCAGCCCTGGACCCCCTATGAGGTATTTCATGCAAAAGAGAAAAGTAGGTTTTCTCTCTGATCCCTCTGGCATGTACTTTGAACCTTGCATCTATGTCGACCATTTACATACACAGAAAGCTACAACATATCACAGAGCAGGGACAACTCAGAAAAGCTAAAGAGATTCTCTTTGATATAGCGTGACCATCATTTCCATTGAAACTCAAGACTGCTCTGGGGAGCAGGGCTATATTCCTTTATTCCTGGATCTCCACCAAAACATTGGTATCGACTGTATAAACGACTGGGATGACATTTGCAAAATCTACACAACCTTTTACATGATGCTTTCGACTGTAATGCAGTAACGATATTGACGCTTTCCCTGACAGTGTTACACTATATAGCACCTCACAACTGAAGCATCTCTGACTCAGTGAGCAAAAACCTTGAAACTGTGAGCATCAGGTGGGGAAGGATGGTTTGTTGGATTAAAGGAAAACTATTATAAATTCTGTTTTTTTGTCTTATAAGTAATTTGTGGTATTTTGCAACCTCATTAAAATTTTGTTGTCCCCTCTGATTGAGCTTGATAATATTTTTAGGGGCATCGAACCAATATGTTCAGAGGATGCTTCAGTCACATTCCTTATGGATTAGGCTTCATCTACTATCACCGATCAGGGATTAAGGTTTAAATCTGGTGTACAGTCACACACAAAGGCAGATGGGACGATTAGCTAGCTACACTTGAACAGGTTTCCGCCAACATCCTTCCCGAGCTCGCTGACATGATTTTACTTCACAGTCAAATGTCCGTCTTTTCACACAAGTTGCCTCACAAATCTGTGAACACTGCAATGTTATTTCTCCTTGAGTAGCGGGCCACATAGAGCACGGACCTCCCTCAGGAGATAGAGAGCATTTCATTTCACACTGACACGTTCACCTCTATCCTCCCCATCCCGCTGAGGGTTGCTGGGGTTGTCAACCGTGGGGAAATGAAAGAGGAACTCGAGCTTTTTGCCAGAGTCAAAACAACGTGAAAACTACATTTGTGACCACAGAGCAAAGCTGGTAAAATCGCTTGGATCTCTCCAGTTGGGAAAGTTATTCATGTTGTTGTATTTCAGTGTCCCTGTTCTATCCTTTACTGAGTTTTGCTGCAAAATAGCCTAAGGAATTATATCACCCTCAAGTAAAGGGTAAACACAGGGGGTATAAACAGACAAGTTTTGCCGTATAGGAGGAATAAAACTGTAATGGCTTGTTTCATTCCCCTTCGTATTCAGATGCAACGTGTGAACAATATAATGCAGCTTCGTTTGTCTTTGGTCAAGTCAGGGTCAGCCTTCCAATAAAGCACACATGGGTGCTGGTGGCAGTCAAATAAATTGGATTTTATATGCTTGCCGTGAATATAAGGCTCATCCAATCTGGAGACTGCTCTGCACTCTTTGAGAGCATTCATGATACCCTCAGGCTTTTCATCTCTGGCAAAGCTTTGGCATATCACTTCTCATTATTTCTCGCTGGATCTTCCAATCTAGCCAATTCAAGGCAAAATATGACACATCCAGGGTCTTCCTGACGTTGGATGTGTGAGGTAAAGTCAAAGAATTAGGTGTTGTTTTCTCAGCTAGTTATTCACATCATTTGTTCTTTCCACATTTCCCTAAACACTCATTCTGTTAATGAGCAGGAAACTGATAGTTCTTTGCCATTATGTAATAACTTTTTCTTTTAAATGAAATTATAGACTTTTTTAAATCACATTAGACACCACATTTAATTGTTTATCCATATAGTATTTGTTTACAAAAGCCGTTTTTAGTAATCCACTGAAAATTACTTTGTGTCTGTAATTGGATATTTCATTCATAATGTCCACTGGATATTTTATGAGGAAAACTCTCTTGTTCTGTTGATGAGATGTGTGAAAAAGCAGGAGATGAACCCACACAGTAAATATACTTAGCACTATGTGTAGTCATCACATCCCCTTTTCACAGGAACACAGATATGAGGTTTTCTGCTCATTTTTGATATGATTGGCAATTGTTAAGATGCAAACAGGGTCATCCAATAATCAAATGGACTTGTTTTTGAAGAGCACAGATGGACCTCATTGTGTCTCATATTGATAAAAAAACAAACAAACAAAAAAACCCTCTAATGATGTACATAAAGCTACTAATGAGCAGCCAGTCAGATGTCCCTTTTTGGTATGCATAAAGCAATGCAGGTAGTTAGAGTGGAGACTCTGGGGGTGTGGTAGGTAATCTATTTCTCTGTGCCAGAAGGTCAGACAGATTAAACCCTGCTATGAAGATCCCAGTTTTCCATGACAGCTGTCTGCAGGGGAGCCGCACAGCTCTAAAACTGAACTCTCAATGAGATGTAAAATTAACTTCCTGTCTTCTGGTGTGAAGGTCATGCTTTTGTACCCAAAAAGAACAGCCGCTCAACGCTCTCTCACTGTAACCAATGCATTTTTCCTTGGTCCACATTCAAAAGGGTGAGACTGAAGCCAAAAGCCTGAGTGAATTGTGAAACCAGTCAACAGGGCACTTCTTTTGATGAAGTGTGCATTTGCATGTCACAGGCATCAAGGATTAGATCTAGTTCAAGCTACTGCGAAATTTAGGGTTTTGATCATCATTTTATTCAAACATGAAATAACACTGACATTTTTTTTCTTTTTCTTTTTTTTGAAAAGAGAATTTCAGTTTCCATGCATGCTACATTACCAGATTCACCCTGAGCTCTATTATGCAAGACTTATCTTCTCCTGTCTAGTACTGAATGAGAAAAATCACCTTTGGGTGAGGATATTTTCTCTCCCTCATTTCACTCACAGCTGTATTTAAACTTAGCTCCTCTTATCGCAGTCATTTTTCATTAGAATAATCATAGATAAAAGAGACTTACATTGCCATTATTACAACTGCCGATATCGACTTTGTTCTACCAGTTTTTGAAAGTATAAATTTGGCACTTTTCATTGTAATAATCTATGTAATTATGATATTCAAGAGCTCAAGACACAGCTGTTCAGTGAGTCCACCTTAAACTAGACGCCCCCTTAAAAAAGGCTCAACATGAAGTGATTATCTTTAATGACCTGGTTGTTGTTTGGAATACCTTAAAAGGTCACATCTATCTAAGGCGCTAAGATTCATTTCCAACAAATTAAATTTGTTGGTGACATTTAAGACATTTTATTGCACAAGATGTCATTTAAAACACATAAACTGGAGATGTGTTTTTATAATATTTGAAGAGAACAAGATAAGAGAGTGGCTTTGTTTTTAATTTATGCATTTATGGTATTTTCACATCAGAGATGTGGGGAAATGGTTATAATCATATGAGCATTTACTCACCTGCTGCGATTTGCACCTTCTTCTCTGTGAATTTCTATGGTATTTTTACACAATATATTTTTTAAGGACAGTCATCCTTTAAAATTAGTTTACTTTGACAGTCTGCCTTCTACTTGTAACAATGCAACAGCAATTTCAGTCTCAGTCAAAGTATTGTGGCATATTCCACAGGTGATCCGACTTATGACTCATATTCTTCAACAAATACACCGAGCAGTTTGAGATAGAACAAAAAATTAAAGCAGAGCTTTACAGGTAGAAATGAAGAGAGGCAAAGTGTTTTGCTTTCTCTATAACAGAATCGCCTGCTGCTTGGGTTGCTATTGTGCAATATTAATATTGCCTTCAGGCTCAGTACACTCTGTTTAAAAGAAACCTCTCCTGCAGACGACAGCAACAATGAAGATGATTGTGATGTTACACCGCTGTTTGGTCGCAGACAAGGTCAGGAATGTGTTTGAAATAGAGGTGCTGAGATTAAAACCTGGTGAGTGACAATCAAATCATCCTCAGTGAGCAGCTAATGCCACAAATCGCCATTATCCATATGCTGTACCTTCCTCAGTAGCAACTTGAAGAAATAATGCACTTAAAAGATGCATTTCGGGGATAGAGTTTGGGATTACATGGGGTTCATGCTGACTTCTTCTGAAGTGCCTGCTTTTTTTTGTGGTCACATATGGAATCTGGATGAATATTTGTCAGTGCTGACACTCAAGAGCTGACTTGAGTGTCAGTTTTCCATGATTTATTCATGTGGATGTGTTGGTTGGAAAAATAACACTCGACCAGACACTCTCTCTACAAAGCTGTATTGTTAATCACACAACCTGTCATTTTGTGGCTTATGTTCATTTTAATTTGGTTTCAGCCTAAAACCAGTTGAATGAAATTTTATTTGACAGCAGTTTGCTGAGGTTTGACTATGATGCTCTATAAAACATTGACATTTTTTGTCAACCTATCATCTAATCACATAAAAACACCAAAATGTTTATGGTTTTATCATTAATGTCGACACTAAAATGTTACGTTGACTAAAATCACAATACACGCCCTAAATAGGACTTTACCTAACGTGGACTTTTTTTGTAATAGCTTACAAAAGTAACACTATTCATTACATGCAGCTTACTTCCAAATTAGATGCTTAATACAGCGATAGTACCTGAAAGGACCTTCTTCCTTTTGATTATGATTTAAATAGTAACACAAAAGGCAGCGTACAAAAGGGGGTCTGAGTACCCTGGCAGCGCTGGCAGTATAATAACAGTAGATTATCCCCGCGGTTGTTATAGCTTTTATAAAACAATCACCAGCACATTTCTTCTCTGAAAAGTGCTCTCGAAAGTTCGTCAGCATCCATTCACTGATATTGTACTATATGGCAACTAACTGAAGAGTGCTGTCTAGGTGACATGTCAGCTAAAACTCTCTCTGTAGAGTACCTTTTTCCTTCCAGTCATTCTGCATACATGAGAAGATCTGGCTTCTTTCAAGGAAATGAATTAAACCAGCATACCATGTTCTCTACATTGCAGCCCCTTAAGAGTTAAGTAATTTATGATTATGAATCGACCTTGTATCAGCGACTAAAGATTTTTGACAACACACAAAGGTCTCTGGCAGAGCTTCCTGCTGGCTCAAAATGAAAGGCATACAGTAGTATCATAGAAGAAGAGCGGTAAACAACTGGTGCGAAATCCGAGAGAAGGTCAAGTACAGAGCCAGGCCAAACCATATGTAAACAAGGCACCTGCTTAGGGCCCCGTGACCACTAGGGGGCCCCGAGGAGAGGTTAATGAATGCAGAATGTGGCTGCGGCTGAGGCTGCGGTCATATAACTCGAATAACAATGGGGAATATTCCGCAAATCCACATCCTGGCTTCGTGTGGAGTGAACCAAAGGGTCGGCAATTCACAGTCACCATCTCTATGTGGTGGTGAGCAGTGAGCGGAAACTACCATGGTGTTCTGGCACCGTAATTTGGTTAATACACAGCCCGACCACCTCACCTTAGCTAACCGGCTAATGAGGTAACTTTGTCGGCTCGATGTATCATTAGCTCCTCCAGCTGGACCACAGCACTCGTGGTGCTGTGGTCTAGCCAGGTCTCCGTGAGAACGTAAACACAGCACTTTCTCACACTACGTTGAGAAGCTTTTGAAGCTTGATTTTAATTGTACTTCTAGTTTTTGTAGTTCTTTGTTGTTGCACATTGCTGTTGCAGTTGATTTAATATCAAAAATAATAAAGCAAATGATGTGTTTTCAGTAAATACATTGTCTATGGGTTTAGTTTATTTCTTTAAGTAGGCCTTGATGGTAATTCAGTATCCCACTATATCACTTTGAATATTAAGCGTAACACAACCTTTGGCCGCTCTTGGAGCTGAATTTGCTACCATTTTAGATTAAATCCCATAGATGGGTAAAAACATGCTGGCTGACAATAGGATGATGTAAACAACACTGCTGCAACTGTGCAGCCCTTTGAAGTTTTCTGTATTGCTTCTCTGTGTGGCTTGTAAGGGGAGTTTCTGACTTTGCCAAATATTAATAGAAAGATTTTTCTGCAAATTTGCAAATTTGTTGTGCATGGCTTTCCATGGCCTTAATCACTGTGGATTACAACCTAACTACAACAAAAAAGTTCTCAAATCTAGTTTTATAAGTGTCTTCGTAAAGACAGATTAGAAATACAAAGAAGTTTATAGTAGGTGTGTAAATGATCAATAATCAGTATTATTGGCAGTAATAGAGAGCCCCAAAATCAAATTTTGCTTTAGGCCCTGAGGAGACTTGGGCCAGTGCTGGTCAAGTACAAAGGAGAGCTTTCATAACAAACAATATGACTATACTGTTTGCAGTTCTGATTTTATAATGAAATGACCTGCAATGTTGGCACTATGGTAAATCTTTCTTTACAAGCACTTAAGTTGCAGTTCAGCCATCTGTAAATCCACTGGCAAGTCCGGTCAGTTTATTAAATGTCAACACTGTTTTAAACACAGTAAATATTGCAACGTATTATGGCATGTCGCTAAAAAGGTTCCTTCAAAGTAACTGTGGTTCAAAGTGTTTAATCACAGACGGTGAACATTTACCAGCTGTAACAAAAACTTTTTCTTTTTTTTGGTGGATACAGAGAGGGGGGCTTTGCCATGCTAGCTCTCACAATCAAAGAAAACAAACAGAAGCTGCTGCGTTGCCTGTGGCTGGTGTTTGTGCGGAACATAAAAAAGAAAACCTAGGAAGTGGGAAGGCTGCGTTACACTTTCTTCCCCACACAGCAAGGTTCTTAGATGATTTACACATGCTACGCAAACAAAAAACTTTGCTCATTAGAATAAATAAATGTAGTTAGACTGAATGCACGCATCCATAAAAAGCAAAAGTGACAAAATTGTATAGAAAAATAGATTCTTGTCATGAAAAAAATGACTCAGTAAGAACTCAGTGTTCGTAAGCCCAGTAGTAGTTAAAATAATGGATCAAATTACTGTAGGTAATGTAAAATGGGTTACTGGCAGTGATGAATCCTTCACAGAATTACCACCCAGTTCTGCAGCACCCCTCGGCTCTCTATTGTGGATCAGTGGTTGGGCTTTTTCTAGACCCCAAATCCAGCTGTACCAGGCAGCTGCTTTCTGCAGCAGACACTCTGATAGACCCACTGTTCACTGCACTACACTACACGTCTATCAGCCTTACACCTGCATACTTTATTTCAGTATCGTATTGTATTCTTAGAAATAACACATCTTATACATCAGTAAATTATCAGTTTAGTGTTAAGAAGGCTTTATGTGTAGCTGCACCCACTGTTGGTTCCCAGAGTCTCATTATTACGTAGCCTGAAGCGCACTTGGTACACCACGGACCACTCTGCATCCTGCCAACTGGGCACTCAACTGTTCCAGACAGCTGCTCCACATTGAAGTGATAAAAATTAACAAGAAGCTACAGTATGTCCTATAAAGATGCCAGTTATGTTTCAGTGTTGCCTATTCTTAATATGTTTTGTGACAAAATGAACTTTTCTCTCTTTGGTCTCACTTGTCTGGTGGTGGCGCAAGTTCATCTCTAATGCCTTGCACTGTTCGGGGCAAAAGGATATGTTTGTTGCTATATTTAATAACTCAGTTGGAGTTTTATGAACTGTTCACCATGTCTGAAAATGTGGTGATGTGGTGAAAATGTGCTCGTCTGAGAGTACAAATAAATTCTGACTCATGAGCGGGGTAGGTTTTGTCCCACATGAGCGGTGAACAAAAAGCAAAGAAAGGAAAGGCTCAAAATAAATCACTCCTTGAGGGCTACATATATCAAACTCAATAGTTCATTCAAAATGTGTTTTGTCCACTATATCCAAGTTATATAAATGTGCATTTGGACTTTGACAATAAGGTACTGTTTGAGAAATGTAATGCATTACTTTCTGCACAGACAAGTGGCAGCTGTTGAACTATACCATAATGGAATTTCTTATTTGAAGAACCGAGGGCAAAAATAAGGGCATTTAGCTTTCCTTGTTTTGTATTTCCTAGAAAGTCAGGTCAGTTGTTTTTGAAAGGCGGATGTCATAGTTGAGTTGGCGTCATATTGACTTTGCAGGTGGACACATCCAGCCTACGTTTTCTTCCCTTCTGTTAACTTTAACAACTTTCAGACTGCTTAAAATTGGTTGTGTATCTTACAGTCAATTCTCAAACAATCTTGGTGTCATATGTGAATCTCTAGTTGGACGATGTTCAGCTTTCACAGGCAGAGCAGTGAATGAGCGGTGCTGCGGTCTAAATAGCGTCAGAAGGACTCCAAGTAACACCAAAAGAAATAAGGTTGAAGCTGCAAAAAACGTAACTTCTCCTTTAAATATATTAAAGGGGAACTATGTAAGCCCGGTCGCTTTTCCGCTGTTTTGCTAACCCTCGTCCTGGCCATGTGCATTTTTTTACAATGAAGCTGGCGAGAAATCAATCAATAGAGCGTTTATATATCATATACGATGTTACGACGTGTATATTTGTGTAGTCTTATCCATCATAAACAAGAGATTAGGGGTTACTGGGCGCATTTGTGTCACGGTGCGCAGAGACAAGAGCTGGGACACCGGGGCGGCAGCCCCGATCTTGCAAGGTTGGTTTTCAGCCAAGAAACTCAATAAGTGACAGGCACGTGGAGAGCAGAGAGCCAGCCTCCATTTCTTCCTTGTAATAAGTTAAACCATTTATTAAACCATCACAATTACTCCAAAGCTGTTTAAGGTAAAAATGTAGCATAATTCAGGTACAAATCCTGCATAGTTCCTCTTTAAGTTTGTGTAACACTGTTTTCCTTTTTTAGTAAAATAAACTCATCATTTTTGATTGACTTTAACTATTTGTGTATAAAGTACACATAACTCAAATGCATAACTTAAGCAAACTTTAAACCATCAAAGGATTTCACATTTAAAATGTTTAATTACACTTAATTCTAACATTTCAACACTTTATTTAAGTACTGTCAGGTTGAGGAGACTATTATGCAATTATAGATTGTACAAAGAACGTTGTACAAAGAAAGTAATATATGTATTCAAGAAAAGTAATATATGAACGAAAAAACTTTGTAAGATTGGATTTCAGGAGCTCAGATTAAAACCTAAATAAACCTGCAAAGTAGGTTGGGCAGCAGGGTTTTCATTTAGTTTATCAAACTCCAGATGTATCCAAGGATCAATGAAGTTCTAGGTTATTCTCTGATGCACACTCAGAAGCAGAGGGTGGTGCTAATGCATCTAGTACACTGGTTGCGTACCGCTGTGTATAAAACCACAGAAGAAAAAAATGAGATTCCGTGGGAAATCGCCATAAATCACCACAGCAAGCTGGAGCTTCGCTCTAATTATCAGCAGCAGTCAGCATCAATACACTCACAAGTGTTGGATATTGATATTTATGCACTTTTCTTTATTTTAGACATTTGTTGACTTGTTTGGCTCAGAGGACGTGAGAATGTACATGTGTTCATGTATAATTGCCCCGGTGCACTCAGGCAGACACCACTTCTGGTAACTTGTCCGGGTTTACAGTGTAGTTAATTTCATGTAGTGTCGTGCATGACAATTGATTTATCAATTGATTAATGTCTTGCACTGGAGCCTTTTGCCATTACTTTCAGGGGCATCAGTCCAGGAGGAGACTAAGGGCACCGCAACCTTATACCATTGTTTACAAGCTGATAAGAAGCTGTGGAAGAGTCTCAATGTCCTCTGTTTCTCTTCTGTGAATACACATTGATATTTATAGTTTTATATGTTGGGTTGAGGTCCAGAGGTGGAGAAGTTCACCTAAAAATTCAGATTTTCTGTCCTAAACTAGAGGATGTCAAACAAAATGTGAATGAATAATTCATATGGTTGGTGGATTTACAAGCCAGTACTTCCAATTTACGATGTACAAAAAAGTGAGACAATTTAAATTTTAAAACTGGAGATGAAGGGGCTGTTCTACATCAAGAATTATAATTATTTAATTGATTAAAATAGAGCCTTTGTAGAACAAATCTGGGATTAAAATATGGATCCTTTGAATGTGAGATCAATTGTCCTTATATTTTTCCTCATGCATCATTCTCATGAGGTTATATTATATTCTGAGGTTGGTAAAGGCAAATATACCTTTTTGGTTCAGGCTCATCGTTTACTCAGGACAGTGAAAAATAGGGCAGCATATGCCTCAGTGGTTTTTGCCACACTGTAAGCATTCAATTAAGACAATAAAACTGTTTTAATGCAGCAGGCAGTCTCCATACAAGTCCATTCTTCTTGACTCCTTTATAAAGATGCTGATAAGTGTATAGAAGTGTAAGTGTACAGATTCAGATCTATCAGGGAAACATGCCCTCCTGAGAAAAACAGTCAATGTGTCACTTGATTCACTCCTCATGCCCTGGTTTCAAAAAGACAGCTGATTATTAAAACTGAAGAAATGTCTATGTATCCGCTACTCAAAACAGCTCAGACATTGTGATAGTCCGGAGCCTGATCTCTTTCATCTTGTTTATAATTCCTGAGGTTATTATGAGTTGAATATTAGAGGCTGCCAACCCCCCACCCCTCCACCCATTGCACAGTGCACTAACACTAAATGGAGTCATTGTAATTATAGCTTTCATGCATGGGAAGGTACATTTTCTGAGGTAATTTGAAGGGCTCCAAGAAAAAAAAAAAAAGAATAAAAAAAAAACATGGCTCTGACTGACAAGGTCAGGATGGAAAATATCTTATCATCTCGGCCCAAAACACCTCTGTCACAAAACCACAATATAAGAATTTGTATTGATGGTATTATCAAAGCTATTAACAGTAGAGGGAGCTTCAGTTATGCAAATTAGAATTGTGTTTGTGACAAGATGAACTTTTCACTCCCCCTCTTTTAATGCTGCTTGTCATGGAACATTGGTTGTTGACTCATTTCCAACATGGTGAAATGTCCCTTGTAACCTCTGGAAACCAGTTTCCTGGCTCTCTCGCACAGCTAGGCCTGCAAATAGAAACGTGTCCCAACTCCCTCTGTCTCACAACACTGTGATAAACAATTTATCTCCTCAGGTAGATAATGACCAAAGATGAAAAGGGAACCCTCACAGAACCCATAATGACTTTATGGAAGATCAAGGCCCCTTCCTTGATTTCAAACAAAAGGCAAGGAAATAGTATAAAGCTTATTTCAGCGTAAAATCTGAAACAAACCTTTCTGAGGTTCAGTCACTCACCCCACTTTATTTCAGATGGAGCAGCTCCAGACAGTGCATCTTGATAACATCACAGACTGCAATCTTGGCTCTGTGATCTGTGAGATAAGATTTTAAGATAAGATATCCCAACACTGTATTGATCCTCTTGGGGGAAATTAATAAAAAAAAAAGTATATCAGTTTGGAAAAAAAGTGTTACATAGGAGTCAGACACAAAATAATTGGACACATCATATATGGGATATAATGCTCAAAACTTGAATCGGCAATAAAACAAAAAAATAAAAACTGAAAAAAAACAAGGACTGCACATATAAAACATAACAATAGAGATGACCTAATAATGTTATCTTATTGGAATTAATTTGTTAAATTTTAAGTATTTTTAAGTGCATATTTTCTGAAAGACTGGCATAAAGCTGGCTGCTTTTTTTCTGGGAGTTTGTTTTTTTTATGCTGTTCTGGTAACTATCCACCAGGAACTGTTGCTAATGTTGTGCTAATGTTGTGCTCATCTGCAATAATGCAATGGCACCATGCCAACAAATGTATGTCATTTCCATGGCTACGGCCATACAGTCTGTTATGTCTTATGTAGGCTAAGTCAAATGGCTTAGATCTGCATAATATGGGTGGCTACAGCTCTAAAACAAACTTTGTAAGCCCCTGTGTCCCTGTGTGTC
This sequence comes from Selene dorsalis, assembly GCA_900303245.1. Taxonomy (NCBI): domain Eukaryota; kingdom Metazoa; phylum Chordata; class Actinopteri; order Carangiformes; family Carangidae; genus Selene; species Selene dorsalis. The sequence continues at coordinate 325 of OMNW01018787.1, read as the reverse complement.
TCTGCATGTCTGTCTATGTGAAAGCTCCCACATGTTTGTTGCAGTTCAACTCTCTTAATGAAATTATACACAGTATCCTTTTCTAAATACTGCCTATAAGGGATTTGATTTTGACGTATTGATTGTTTATTATTTTACACACACACACAAACATATATATATTTATGTGCGTATACACACACATACACACACACATATATATATATTATATTCATGAATGATGTTACAAAAGCATGCTCCTTGGCATATTAGTAGTATCAGACTTCTAGATCATCTTTTCTAGAGTTTTCCTGTGGGATACACCTGCGTCACCATCGGTGAGCTC
>OMNW01018786.1:0-13573 GCA_900303245.1 Selene dorsalis | reverse complement strand
GAAAGGCATTTCTCGGGGCCGAGATTAATACTATTTCTGTCGCACATTTGGTCTGAACATGTGCGCTTAAAGACGGAGGAATGACCCGCCCCCGCCCCCCTTCCCTCGCCTCCCAAATGAGGCATGACAATCAAAGTCACAGAACAAGAGAAATGTATCTCTGATGTGAAAATAAACCTGATGATGCAAAACTCTGCAGAGCATGCACAGCTATGGCCACATCCATTTATTATTCTAACCCACGGCCCTGTATTGACTTTGCATGAGGCAGAAAAGGGGCAAAAAATGAAATGAAAAGACGCTTTGCGGACAGTCGACCGCAGAGCTGAGAGAGTTTTCCTTTAATATTCGCGGCATACATACCCTTTATAAACATAATTTAGCGGCAAACCAGGTTTAAAAATAGCATGTGTAAATAATTTTTTTTTCCTTAACCTGTTTAGAGAAGCAGTGGGGTGGGGTTACCACACCAGGACAATTCAGTCTGCCACAAAACACAAGACCAATGATTTCTACAAAGTTAAAACAATACCAGTGATTCTCAAGGTTGGTTATAGTGTTTTTTTGTTGTTTTTTTTACTTTTTATTTTACTTCGACTGAATCTGACGCTGCTAAACTCACCCAGGGTCCAGGGCCTACGACTGAACCTCAGTACGCAGCAGCAATAAAACTGGGAATAACTACTTAAGATATCCATCCATCCATTGCTGATCCGTGAAGGGTCATGGGAGGGAGCCAATCCCGGCTGACCTAAGGCGAGGTCGGGCGTACACCCTGGACGGGCTGCCGGTCTAATGCCGGGTCATTCTACACTATATCAAGCAAAATCATGCTAATTGCCTGTTTACAGACATTAAAAGGGGCCAAATTTTGAACCTCAGTTGTCTGTGTTTCTTTAAAATGTTGATATAATGTTTTATTTCTAAAACCAGAAACCTTTTCAGTGCAGCTGTTGACTGCTTTGCTGTGACATCACAAAGTCACAGAAGTCTTGACAGCTCATTTTAAGGCTCAGTTTCTGAATACAGGCTGTGTGCATTTCTCTGTGGACCGAGGCTTTGATGCTTTCACAATATTATTTTCGACCAGAGACCTGCTTTATAATCCAGCCAACAAAAAGGCAGTATTAACACAAAAGCCAACCATGATAAACACGGATAATACATTTGACTTAGTCATGTATAAACATCTGAGTCTCCTCTACAATTAAAAAAAAAAGTAGTTTATCTGCTTGGTTGGTTAGACGTTGAAAATAAGTGGTGAATTATGGGATTTAACAGACTTTGTGGCTTGTTGCCAAAAAAAAAAAAGTTTTGTTCTTTCATTACTAATGTGATGCTTGGCTTAACTTTATAGAACATGGCACAGCAGAACAATATGACCCCGTCTCTGACCTTTCAGCCAACGGCTTGACAAACTGCTTGTGCCAGTCGCTGCTTTCTGATGTGAGAAACGTGATGAAGTATGAGACAGCTGGTTGGACGCCTATGGTTTTATACTTCAATCAGTGAGAGCTCTATAGAAAAAGCACAAAGCACCATAACTTTAATATTCATCTGATGTGGTCAAGCGAGCTGGAGAGCGGCCAGAGGTGCTTAACACTTCTCCAAACAAAGTTCCACTGTGCCACAAAATAAATGGAACAAGACAAACACTAACAAACAGTCTCATGTAATAAAGAGGACGTAAACCACTAACGTCATTAAAGCCTCAAGTCTGAATCTGCAGAATGTACATCACAAAGTATCCCAGTGATCTTATTTGACAGTAACATAATCATAATAATCTCAATGAAGCTGAATTATTTTGACTGCGGCTACCATTTTAAGTTTTCCTGCACTTGAGAAGGAGTTTGAACTTGTGGTCAATGTGCATGCATGTGTGTGTGTGTGTGTGTGTGGAAGTGCACTTCTGGCAGCGTTTGCTCGCATGCATCTATGCATGACCGAACGTTTATCTAACTTTTATGGCGATTGTCTCGTAAAAACGGACAGACGCTCTGGGACAAGCGGCGCTGTGCAGCACCGGCTCGCACACACACCCACAGGTTCACCCGGAGCGACCACCTACCAGGAGGGGCCCGGCAGATGCAGATGCAGATGCGTCAGCTCCAGCGTGTCCGCCCAGATTACCGGGTGAATTTACAACCCTTGTTTTGCGGCCGGGACTGGGGCGATAGCACCGTCCGTCGTTTCTTCAACACGTGCGCACGAGGTAAGACAAACTCAAAAATACGGCAATTAGACCATGAATTACAACACACAAGGATGCCGTTTGTTCTGCATCGTTCCTCGTCCAGTTCTTGTAAAATGGGCCTTCTGAGGAACATGAAATTTTAATACTAAGCTTGTGGATAATTCAAATGTAATCAAGGCCTTTTTTTTCTATTCAATTTGATTCGATAAGGAACATTGAAAGCGGCTCTTATGGGGGCTATCTGTAACACTGTTCGACCTTTCTCTGGAAACAGGACTCATCAATATTTCAGTTTTTATTAATACTCACACACAGACACTAACACACAAACAAAAACCAGCATCCGTATCCTATTGTCCGGCTGTACATGACCTTCTCCTCCTCCCCGCCTGCTCGACCTGGCTGCCTGTGCAAGTTTTATATTTCAGGAACTTTTTTTTTTTTTTTTTGCTCCTCCATTTACTCTGATGCCCTAATCACATTACCCTCCAAGTTCATGTTGGAGGAGGTTCAGCATCACCAAAACACAGAGAAAGCAAAAGAGGGAATGAAAGAGAGAGTCAGACAGCAAAAGCAAAGAGACTTTGAAGTTGGCTGCCAATGAGATTTATGAATCAGACTGATCCACAACACAGAGACAGAGACCCAAACAGCTTCCCGGAGACACAGAACAGGCAGACAGACACAAAGGAGATGCAAAGGCATGGAGATACACAGCTTAACCAGGAGGAGGATGGATATAATGGAGCTCAGGCTATCCATAGCAACCAAGATCAACTCTAATTTCTATATCTGAGTCAGCCATCTGCATTCCCCGACTGTGATGTACAAAAGCCCCGGGCAGGGAGATTGAGCCCTCTTGCCCCCACCTTCTTAGGACATGATCCTGAGCCCTGTCCTTGTCTCTTCTTTTGCTAATATGCCTGTGTCTGCAGCTTCTCCACCACCACCACCACCACAAGCAGCAGCAGCAGCAGCAGCTCCAACAGCAGCACCACCACTCCTCTTCCTTCATTCCCACAACTCCCAACAACACAGTCTGACATGTGCAGAACCCTCCCAAAGAAAAATCCTTCTTCCCTTCAGTCCACTCCAGCGTACATCCATACTGGTGAGGAGAGGGGGAGGAAAGGTGGCTGACAGGGGCATCCATACACACTCCTAAATCTGCCATAGCAAGACGCTGGCACAGACTGAAAAATAACAAGAAAGCCTCCTGAATCGTGGCCGGGGCCGCGCAACACTTTATCTGCGGAGGAAAAACAAAGGAAGGCCCACTGAGCGCTCCAGCTTTGTTTACTTTCAAAGGGGGGAACAATGCCTTTAAGAGGAGGGGGCAAGGACTGATGCTGCACTTGAGGGCCTCCCTGAGAAAAAAAAACACTTAATTCACAGTGAGTTTAAGAAAACATGTATGTAGCAGTCTGGTCTATAGGAGCTGAGGTGTCAGGGAGATTTCTATAAGGTCTTCATCCTTCTGTGAAAGTATTTTACTATAGTCCATGAAGAACCTTTCTGTGTGACCGGGAAACTGACTTGTGCTGCTCATGAGCAACAAACGTAAACAACAAGACTACAGCAACAAACACACTACATGTTGTGTGATATAGTTGATGTGTGTCCAGGAGTCTTTCAAAATAAGGTTCAGATCCTAAGATATCAAATGATTAAATCACAAAGAGAGGTATTTAACAACATTCTTGCATATTTTGGCAAACGAATACAAACCTACTGATGCAGAGTGGAGAGGAGAGGAGAATTACACTGCAGGAGCACTTTGATACCTCTCATTGCTATGAAAAGGTCCTGATATAGCTGCTGTGGAACTAAGCTGATTACAGCTGCAGGCTTATGATGTTTTTGGTGGAGTATCACTTTAAGACCTGCCTCTCATACAACTATTTTAGTAATTGATTGTTCCTATATCTCCTTTTAAAGTTAACACAGCTACAGTTACCTGACAACTGACCTGTAGAGTAATCTGTGATGGAAAAGACTCCTAGGATCAACCTCTGCACTTGTTTTCAGCTGACATCTCCAATTAAAAATAACTCTGCAGGTTGGATATGGACCAAATGTGTCAAAACAATGAGACTTGCGTGATAAAACTTCCTTTAACAACCGGGGGAGAGGATCATTTCAAGGGTAAGTTCATGCTCAGTCACATGAGCAGATATTATCTTCCCCATTTCCCTCTAATAGATGAAACCTTCAAACATGCTCTGCACATCTCTGCCCCCGTGCAGGTGCTTTGTCTCTGCCTGCTGATGGGAAACACCTGCTGTCACATCACTGATTAGGACTGATGCCAACAGTGCAACCAACACCTGAAAGTTTCAGCTTGCCACAGGTGATTCAGTGTGACTTTACCCGGTGTGAATTATTTGGGGGGGGCAGCAACATTGCAGGATGTGATGAATCAAAACCTCAAGTGAGATAGAAAACATCCTCCTGAAAACTATGAATGGAATCTGAATTCACGCACAATAGATGAACCTGTTGCCAAAACTTTTTTTTTTTCCTTTGTATCAGCGTCTGTCTCCCGACCAGTTAGTGAGAGGAAAAAACAGGGATTTCTGGGAATGACGTCATTTGAATAGGAGTCCAAACTGCCAGACAGAAGCTACTGAAGTACAACAACCATATTTTACCATCTTAAAGTCTCTGCACAACCATATGTTGGCTTAAAGAAACATCCATCACACCTCAGACATGAACCAGATGTGAAACAAAGGGCACATACAGTCCTGCATGCAACAAGTGATCTGATCAGTATTTGCTGATAATCAAACTTTCCAAGGTGCCAAACGGGTCAGGAAATAACCCAGAATCCTCTCTCTCTCTATAGCGGACCCAGCTGAGTTGTTTAAGATCACGACAATTGATAAAGCATGTCCAGCTAAACTCCCTTTGTTTGAGTGTTTCCAAAACATCACACATGGTGCATAGCAGAGGGAAGGGGGAAAAAATGCCACTTTTTCCCTCGTGCATCCAATCAATGGGGAGAATGGGAAATGGAGAATGTGAAAGGGTCACAACCCCGGGGATGGAAATAATCCCCCAGTTGCTACCGGGTATATGGTGTATAAACACTGCACTGGAAAAACATTAGTCTAAGTGAAGGTTTACACTATTGTACCACAGAGCGCTTTGAGGTTTCATTGACTGAGGAGATCAAAATAGTCAGAGTGTACAAGTCAGACCTGTTCATTTGTGCTGTTAAAAATATAGCTATAAACGCCTGCCCACTCAGACATGAAAAAAAAAAAAGAAAAATACAGCCCATATTTCCAAACGTGGAAGGTCATTTGAATTCCTCTGAGTTATTAGATCTCACGCTTCTCATAGTGGAGTGATTGACTATTCAGCCAGGTGGTATGGTAAAGCCATCTCTCTATGGGGTGAGAAAGTTCAAGCTAAGCATGAAAGCAATCTAGAGTTTAAAGTTTGGGAAAGGAGCACCGCAGCGCTATATTCTCTCATTAGCCCGACAGTAGAGTCTGCAGGAAAGCAGATTGCCATCTTCGCTGCAGGCAACGCGAGAGTACATTTGATATTCCCATTTGGCCCGAGCAAAACCCTTTAAGTTAACTTAGCTAACACGATTTTGCCAAGTAATCCTTGATTTCAATAATATGCGAGTTTGTCTCCAAATAACTGATTGCTGTATTGGATTTCAGATTCAATATCTGCAGTGGTTGAAAAGGCATCAATAACAACTGTCAGAGGCACCCTGCTAATCTTAAAGTCTTTTATCATTTTACATCAGGCTTTTTTTTTTTTTTTGAAAAGCAGTAACACAAAGCACATTCATGAAGGAAAGGAGAAGGTGGCACCTTTGTCGGGCTCTGATGAAGTATGTGTGTCAACAAGCCTGTAATAACGTGGAATTTTAAGTCCATGGTTGAAATTTCCGAAGGCATATATAGAGTCACATTTGTTTTTCATTTAGGCCTCATCCACAAAAACTATGTTTAGAGTTCCTGCACAACACTTTAGAGTGTTTAACACCTTTTTTTTTTAAGGGAGGTGCACAGCATAATGCAAACTCAGAGCACAGCTTAAGTTTTACTCTGTCTGCCCTCAGCGTCTTTTCACTGAGTCTTAAGAGGTCACCCAATTTTAATGGTCACTTATTGCCTGTGGAGCAGTTCCTGGTGGTATAAAGGCACCCCACAAGACCACCCAGCGCCAAAATAGCCCCAGGCTCAAAGGCTCAAAGTAATACTGGTACTGATGATACATACCTGGAAAACCATATGAATTACTCTCTTTTTCATTTCTACTTGAGACACTGAGGAAACCATCACAGGCTTTGAACCTGAAACAGCAGCCTTGAATGATTTATGCCTACAGTGGGAAAATTAAAATTGCTCTTTTTTTGATTTGTGCAGTTCATATCCGCTGATAAGAACATTTCTGTTCATGAGAGCACCAGAGGAGGCTGTGGAGAAGACATGCAACACTCATTTCCCCTTCCCAGACTGCTTAGATATTAGAGGAGGCACATTTAAGATGAATTGTTATGACTAGTATGTTTTTGGAAAAAGGGGAACAATAAAGTTATCATGCCAAAGAACAAGACTTTCTTATTGCCTGTCCAAGAAAATTATGATTTAATATAACGCAGAACCGTGCGTGAAAAAAGGAATTTAATTAATGAGCAGACAAATGCAAGAGGTGGCTCTGTTCTTTGTGTGACTTGGACAGTCTGACTGCCCGTTTTTTTCCAGTTCAAACCTTGATCTCATTACACTTATTCCATCCAAATGTCTCTTGCAAATGCCAGTGGGTGAGTTCATGCCCTCTCCTTGCCAAACAGATCAAATAGACCAATAACACAAAATATAAGGTGGCTTTCCAGTACCTGTAGAGAATAGAAAAGTCAGCAGTACACTAACCTCAGCACGCTGTGTTCTGGGCTGGCTGGCGTCTGTCTCGATGGCGTACACATCCACCAGGTAGAGGTCGGAGCCTTGTTCTCGGTCCAGCTCTGCAGCCGTCTGTATCACTCCTGTGTTGCGGCCGATGGTGAAAAGGCGCCCCACGGCTTTTCCACCGCTGCGCACTGCCACGATGAAATACTCCACTTTAGTGGCTGAGCCGCGTGGGCTCGACGCATCCAGGGAGATGACGTTGGTGCCTGGCGGCTGGCCTTCTTTCAGGATGGTGATGTATTTGGGCTGGGAGAAAACAGGCCCGTCTATTCCTTGGAGGATGATGGTCAGCTCAGTTCTGGAGGTCTTGCGGTCAGTGCCGTGGTCGGTGGCCGACACCGTGAGGGTGTACATGAGTCGAGACGGTACCAGCTGGGAGGCCAGGCGGATATCGCCGCTGTACCTGTCCATGATGAAGGTGTCCGAGTCTCCTTCAACCAGCTCGTACTCCACTTCCCCATTGGCCCCCTCATCAGGGTCAAAAGCCACGACTGTTGTCAGGATGGAGCCGATGACTATGTTGGGCTCAGCCACAAGAGCATTCTGGGATACAAAAGTGGGAACGTTATCATTCTGGTCTGTGACCCATATTGTGACATTTTTCAGGGCGAAGCGGCGGAACTCAACAGGAACTGCCTGGTCAGTGGCTTTGACCGTCAGCTCAAACAGGTTGGAGAACTCTCTGTCGATTTCTTTGGCAGTGTATATGAGCCCAGAGCTTGAGTCAATGCTGAAGTGGCTTCCCCGTGGAATCTGCTGCACTATGGAGTACTCCAGCTGCCCGTTGATGTCTGCATCCGTGTCATGAGCTGTGATGGTCATGACTGAGGCTGAGATAGGAAGGTTTTCAGAGATGGATTTGAAAATGTCGCCAGGGGTAAATATAGGGGGGTTATCATTAAAATCCCTGACGTGAATGACCACAGGGATGGACGAGGAGCGGGCTGGTCTGCCATTGTCCTTAGCAGTGATGTTGAGTTTGTAAAAGGACTGAGTTTCATAGTCCAGCCTTTTAACTAAGAAGATGCTGCCAGTGTTAGGGCTGATGCTGAACGTCCCGTGGTTGTTTGTGGCTGTGATGCTGTATGTTATGTCTGCATTTTGGCCAGAATCTGCGTCAGTGGCGGTCACAGAGGCCACCAGCTCGCCTATCCTCATGTTCTCCAAAACATCCACAGACAGTGAGGATTTGGGGAAGGAGGGGGAGTTGTCATTCTCATCCAGGATGCTAATGCTAAGCATGCAAGAGGAGGACAAAGGCACAGCTCCAGCATCAACAGCCATGATTTTCAAAGAATAGGAGGATGTTGACTCATAATCCAGCTTTCCTACTAATGTAACCTGTCCAGAGCTGCCATCAATAGTGAACTGTCCCTCCTCGTTGCCCTCAGTGATGTGATAACGCACCAGTCCATTTTTGTTCTCATCCACATCAGAGGCTGAAACTCTCAGCAACTGTGTCATGTTCTGCGCCGACTCTGAGATAGAGGCCTGGTAAATGTCTTTGGTGAATTTAGGCGGGTTGTCGTTGATGTCTTGAATGTAAACTTGCACTTTGGCCTGGTCTCTGAGGGGCTTGGGGAGACCCTGGTCTGACGAGACAACCACAAAGCTGAACACAGCGGCGCCTCTTTGTCTCATGAGTGACTCGCGGTCCAGCTGCAGAGTGCTGGTCAACTCCCCTGTGATGGCATTCAGCTCAAAGTTGGACTGTGGAGTCTCAAACATGTATCTGATCTCACTGTTTGGGCCAAAGTCCTTATCCTCGGCAAAAACCCGCCCGACCAGGGACCCCCTCTTCTGCTCTTCCTCAAAGTGAAATACATAATTAGTGCTGTTAAAGAGAGGCCGGTTGTCATTTACATCATCTAGAATCACAGTGACATTGACAGTGGCGCTTAGCGGCTCCACAGCTCTGTCTTTAGCCACAACCACTAAGTTGTATCTGTCCTGTATCTCTCTGTCCAGCTCTGCTTTGATGTACAACTGCCCATCTGGAAAAATGCCAAACACATCACCTGTGTTGCCACCAGCGATGTCATACATAATCTCCCCATTAAGACCAGAGTCTTTGTCGGTGGCCTCCACTTTGAAAAAGCGACTGTTGACAGGCTCAGACTCCAGGATGATGACCTCATATGAGAGCTGGTCAAACACTGGTGAGTTGTCGTTCACGTCATAAACGCTGACAATGAGGACGAGGCTGGAGGTGTGCTGGGGGACCCCCATGTCTGATGCGATGACCTCAACCTCATAAGAGCTGGTGGTGACCTCGAGAGGCCCGGTCAGTGTGATGAGGCCGTGCTTCTCATGAATATGAAACAGGCCCTTGGGGTTTTGTTTGAGGCTGTAGACCACCATGCCGTTTGTGCCTTCATCAGGATCTGAAGCTTTGGCCTGGAATATGACATGACCTGTGATCCAGTTCTCCACTGCGCTCACATGCTCCACAGCGTGAATAAAATGAGGAGCATTATCATTCAAGTCCTTCACAGTGATGTTGACAAAAGCCTCTCCTGTGATCTCCCCAGCTCTGGCTACAACTTTCAGCTGATAAAACCCCTGCTCCTCTCTGTCTATCTGACTGGACGCTGTGATCTGACCTGCGCTGTTTACAGCAAAAAGCCCCCTCTGGTCCCCTGAAGTGATTAGATATGAAATGTTTGTGTTCAAATCTACAGTGGTGGCTGACACCGTCCCTATCACTGTTCCTATGCCAACATTTTCAAACATGACAAAGCTATAGACTTTCTGGCTGAAGACCGGAGGGTTGTCCTGTGTGTCTATGACAGTCACAGTCACGATTGCTTGGGTGTGAGAGCGCAGGCCACTGCCATCTGCAGCTGTCACCTGCAGCTGGTAAGCAGTCTTCTCCTCTCTATCCAGGGGAACTAGTGTGGTGATTTTCCCCGTGTTGCTATTAATGCGGAATTTGGAAGCATCACCAGCTGTAATTATATACTTGACTGTGCCATTTCGACCCAGATCGGGGTCTGTGGCTGAAACCGTGGTTACATAAGAGCCCGAGGGCTCGTTCTCTTTCACATTGGCAAAATACTGCACAGGGTAGAAAATCGGCCTATTGTCATTGATATCTTTCAGGGTGATGTTGACTTTTCCTACAGAGTGCAGAGGGGGGCTGCCTGCGTCTGCTGCCTGGATGTGGAGTAAGTAAGAGGCCTGATCCTCCCTGTCTAGCTCCACGGCTGTGCTTAATCGCCCTGACACGGCATCCAGGCGAAACAGCTCCTGGACGCTGGCTGGAGTCTCTGCATCAAATGAGAACCGGATAGTTCCGTTGGCCCCGAGGTCGTCATCTGAAGCAGACAGCACCACCAGCTCAGTGCCAGCAGGAGCGTGCTCCACCAGAGAAACATGATATGTGCTCTGTGTAAATGTGGGCACTTGGTCATTTACATCAGTGATGTTGACTATCAGCTTAGTATAAGAAATCTTGGGCTGCAGCCCCTGGTCTTTGGCACTAATGTTAAGCACAATTTCAGATGCTTTTTCCCTATCCAGCAAAGCGGCGCTGGTAACCAGACCACTGTTTTCACTGATGGAGAACCAGCCCAAAGCATTTCCAGACACCAGGGAGTAGCGCAGGTTGGCATTCTGCCCAGAGTCACCATCTGTTGCAGAAACTCCTTTAATGTAGCTGCCTTTTGGTATGTCTTCACTGATATCTACTCTGTACAATGTTTCCTGAAATATGGGTGGGTGATCGTTGATATCATTCACAAAAATAACTAGACTGGCAAAGGAGGAGCGAGCCATGGGCTTGCCATTGTCTGAAACAGACACAGTCAGGTTGTATGAGGAGATTCTCTCTCTGTCTAACACGCTGGCCACTTTGATCAGACTCAAATTGGGCACAGAGGACGTGTGCACTTCAAAGTGTCTCTGCTCGTTGCCTCCTAAGATTGAAACAGATATGTTTCCATTAGCAGTGGGGGAGTCTGAATCTGAGACAGTGAGTAAAGCCACAACTGTGCCAATCTGTGCATTTTCATCTACAGAGGCAAACTTAGAAGTTGTGGGAAAATACCTGAACTTCACAACGGGGTCATTGTCATTCACATCTAAAAGTTTTATTGTAGCTTCTGTTCTGCCAGACAGAGCAGGTACTCCATTATCTATTGCATGAATAGTCAGAGAATACTCTTTTTTACTCTCATAATCCAAACCCTCTTTTATAATAATAGTACCTGCTTTAGGGTCAATTTGGAAAGGTGTCCCCTCATCTAAAAAGTACCTGATTTCAGCATTGGCTCCCTCATCCTGATCTGATGCTGTTATCTGCAGAATACTGGAACCCACTGCTGCATCCTCAAAAACACTGGTTTGATACTGGTCTTGCTCAAACATAGGGGGGTTGTCATTGATATCTTGAATAGTGACGTTTACTTGCAAGTAGCCAAACTTTTTGGGCTCTCCTTTGTCCTCCACTTCAATCAGCAGCTGGTAGAAGGGAGTAACTTCCCTGTCCAAGCCTCCGGTTGAAACAAGGTGCAAGAATGCCCCCTCTCCACTAGGATTGACTGTAATATCCAAGCGGAATTTCCTCTGCTCGTTGCCTTTCACTATTCTGTACGTGGTGTGATCAACTCCGTTACTTCCAATGTCTGAATCAGTGGCGGTGTCCAGGATCACTTGTCTGCCGCTGCTGGCGTCCTCCTTAAACGACACGACAATTGACGCGTCTGGAAACACCGGGGAGTTGTCGTTAATATCCAAAACTACTATCCTGACCTCCGTGGGGTAGGTGGGTTGGCTGGACAGCACCACGACGTTGATCACATCACTTTGCAAAAACTCCCTGTCAATCACTGACGAGGTGTAAATGACTCCCGTGGTGCCGTTAATTGCAAAAAGTTTGTGGTTCTCGCTGAAGCGGTACGTGAAGCTCGGCTTGGTCTCTATCGTGCCCACGTAGGTCCCGATGGGCTGCTCCTCCGGGACCCGAAACTCTTGACGGACTTGGCTGGATGCTGAGTACTGCGACAGAGTCCATAACATCAGTAAAATCAAATGAAACCGGCCTAAACCCATACCTGCGAGCGCCATGGTCAGTGAGCCAGTCCACCTTTCTCAGACAGAGTCCATGCCTATGATGCATCAACTTTACTGAGGCTGGACGAGACACTAAAGCATTGTATTCCAACAAAAAGTGCAGGGAAAAGTCAGTGTGAAAACCCAGCAGCAGCTCTCTCCTCACTTCTTCAGTGTCCCAAAGTTACTCCAGGGGTGTTCCTGCTTGATCCTGCGCTGCGCACTGTCTCAGCGCAACAATGTCATCTGAATGGAGAGAATGATTCCTGCAGATCAGGGACGTTTCATTTCAACTCCAGCTCAAACTGCATTTTTAGGACTAAATCAAACAATCCCTTAAAAAAAGACGAAACAAAACTGAAGCTCCGTGCTCCGTGGAAGAATGGGGGAAAAAAAGTTTATCCAAAGTTAGGGCGCAAGTCAGCGGTGAGGAGTGTGTGCAGGCGGCTGAGCCTATACGCACCGTCCCGTGGAATAACGGTGCAGGCGCTTCAGTCATATTGTGCTCAGGAGTCCCACTAAGTTAGGACAAAGCTGGAGTTCGGCAAACTCCCTCCCATCACTGATCCCATTGGATAGCGGCTCTCCTGCCCGCCCTCACACCGCCTTTCTCTCTCTCCATTGTGCAGCGCAGCCCCGTTGTCCCCGCTCGTGGAAGAGGATGTCAATCAAATGAGACAGGTAACGATGCCCGGAGCGGTTTTAATTACCACCCTCACAGATTATAATAGACGAGTAAGTGTTAAAACAGTGCCCACGAGCCCAGGAGATGAAAACCGGGAAAAAAAAAAGAAACACAGTGAAGTGATGTGAGATAATATTATAAATATAAGGTGATAACGTGTGGTTAAACTCAGCATCAGTGTGAAAATGTAACTTTAAAGTCCCATTTGAATGGCAACATGTCCTTTCTGAAATATTATATTTTTATAAAAGAGTTAAAATATCATAATATACAGTGATAAACATAAATATTAAAGACATTAAAGAGCAGAGGTGATGTTAAATGTTGCTGTCAAGTTTCTTGGTGAATTATTAAATGCAAATGTATGTGTACTGCAGATCTTAAGATTTTTGTTTTTTTTTCATTTACATTACATTTTAGTTATATTAAGTACATGACACATCAGCTCATTCATTGCTTACATTTCTGTAACCTATTTTCTCTAGGAAACTATATTCCCTTATTTTGGCCAACTCCTGTTAGTATGAATATTTTCCAATGATGATTATGTGGCTAATAGAGCCTCATAATGATGTTTTTTTCCCCAGTGGTCCTCTCATCAAGTTCTTAACTGTGAGTAGGTAGTTCCATCTAGTGGCTAAATCACGGTAGTGCTGTGCTTCATCACAGTCCTGTAAAGAACAGGGGACAAATGTTTAAACA